>JAAAXO010000628.1:149280-169783 GCA_011799875.1 Thinopyrum elongatum | reverse complement strand
ATGAAGAGCTTTGGCTAAGTGAACCTCCATAAATTTTGTAATCCACAGGGGTTATCCGCAAGACCCTGGTTGTCGATGCCAGGGATTTCGAACATGGCGGGGCATAAGGTTAATGTTGACAGAAAAAGGTAGATACCCGTGAGTGGTTATGAGAAGTGATCGAAGCAGCTACCAAGTCAGAAAAGTGCGCAGCCGTCGAATTAAAGAACCAACCTGATGCAAAAGCAGTGGTATCCAACTCTGGTTCCAACGAGGGGGGAGGGAAAAACCGCGAAGCTTGCGGTGGACGCAAAGGGGCAAGTGTCAAAGAATGAGCAGTTAAGATAAAACAGGTTAGGGGTGAATAGAAGCTCAACAATTCGATGAGGGCACTCCCTTTGGTCACATAACCCGTGTAGCACAAGGGACAGGGGTAAAACAACGTGGTGAAAAACATTGATCAAAAATAATCTGGAAGTATATGGTCCTGAATAGACTGGCTAGATGCTGGTGTACTGGAAAGACAAAGAAGTTAAATATGTATTCTGGAATTGGGTGAGCGTTGGTTGCCGCGAACGAAAGGGGGGGGGGAGCTAAAAAATAAAAAGACAGCCCACAGTCAAAGGCGCCGCCCCAAAGCAGGAACTGACTGCAACCCCGAAATAGTGAAATTCGTAATGAACACTGTTAAAGGTCGCAGGGAAAAACATTGAGTTCATAAATACGGAAAGGGGAGGGGGATGGTTTATAACATGTTCCCAAATCCCAGAAGGTAATGATGGCTATAATTTGTTTTGTCATTGACCTATATTGCTCTAAGGTTGTGGCCAGGGAACACTTCTGCCGGGGTGGGGGGTTAGAGATGCCAGACAAATCCTGCTGCTAGGGTCTATCTCGGAGGGGGTTTTCGCAGCGAGCTTGTATTGTGTCCCGTGATGAAAGTTGTGACAAAGCTAAGGGGGCCACTGGAGGAAATGTGGTCCAGTTACGAGTAATTTCCGTTGAAATCGTTAGGGGCAGCCTCTTCACCTCCAGATTCTGGAATAGTTTTCCAAGAAGCTATGGGAACACATCTGTCTTTCAGCACCGCTTTTCACCCTCAGTCACAGGGTCAAGTTGAACGAGTGAATCAAGTGCTCGAAGATTGCTTCGAGCTTGCGTCATCTCCTTCGGTAAGAAATGGGAGGAATCTCTCCCGTATGCCGAATTCTCTTACAACAAACTAGCTATCAAGCTAGTCTGAAGATGGAACCGTTTGAAGTTCTATACGGTCGTAAGTGTCGAACCCCTCTGAATTGGTCAAAGAAACTGGGGAACCGCTCACTCGTCGGACCGGACATTATTCGGCAAGCTGAAGAACAAGTCTGTATTGTTCGTGAACATTTGAATCTGCTCAGTCCGTCAGAAGAGCAACTATGACCGTAGCACCAGGAATGATTCTATCAACCTGGCGAGCAAGCTTACCTCCCGCGTCACTCGTCTCGTTGAAAGGCACTCATCGGTTCGGAATCAAAGGCAAGTTAGCCCCTCGCTACCATGTGGCCCGTTCCGTATCTTCGCCCGTCGAGGAGAATGGCATATCAGTTGCAATTGCCGCCAAACCTTTCTCAAGTACATGACGTCTTTCATGTATCCCAACTCCGCCGCTGCTTCAAGGATCCTATTCGAGCTGTGGATCATGAATGCTTGAATTACGGGAAGATCTGTCTTATCCAAACATCCCATCCGTATTCTTGATCAAGCGGAGCGTCGAACACGTCAAAGTCAATCAAGTTTCCTCAAGGTTCAGTGGTCAAATCATTCTGAAGATGAAGCCACTTGGGAACGCGAGGATCGTCTTCGCGAAGAATACCCCTCTTTCTTCACGTCTTCCTCTTAATTCTCGGGACGAGAATTCTTAATAGATGAGGAGAGTTGTAACACCCCCGATGATTAGCAACAGTAAATCACTTTTGATAATGACATGTTAGCATAATCAACCAGTGCATAATCACATTAGCATCACATTGCATTTCAACTCCTAAGTCAAATTCAAAATTTAAATGAAAGTGGATATGAAAGTTGTGTCCATATAGGAGCTAAAATGTTAGATATATAGCAAATATTCCAGAGGCTATTCTAAAATTGAAACCAACATCATTGAATTGGATAAGTGACTCGACAACCTCAAACAGTGGATAAGATAATATTAAACCATTTATTAAATCTGAAATAAATATGGAATTATGTTTTGTCCAAACTAGTTTTAGGTGTTGGAATAATGCACTAGTATTTATGAACTAGGTCTCATGTTTTGCAAAAACCATTTTGAGGCCTGACTATTTACTAAACTGCAAAGGAGAATAAAGAAAAGATAAAAGAAAAATGAAACAGAAAGAAGAAGAAGACCCCCTGGACCCCCCCCCTCCGGCCCAACTGGGCCAAGCCCAGCCGGCCGCCCACCCGCGCCCCCTAGCCTATACCCCCAGGGACGCTCGAACCCTAGCGTCACCCCCCCCATTCCCCCTCCTCCTCTCCCCCCCCCCCCTCTCTTGATCGGATCTCCCCGATCCCGTCCGTACCGTCGCCTACGCCGTCTCCGCGCCGCCCCTCCCTCGCCGCCTCCCCTCCGTCAGCCCCCCACCTCCCGATCCAGATCGGGATCGGGATCGCGGGAACGGCCCCGTCGCCGACGCCTCTCGCCGACGCCCCGCCCGCTCCCGCGCCGGCTCGCTAGCGCCGACGCCACCCCGCACACCTACGTCCCCGTCCTCTCTCTCTTCCCCTACCAGCCGCCTGCGCGCTCGCGTCCCCCCTCCCTCGCCTGGATCCGGATCGGGGCAAATCCCCGTCCCGTCGCCCGCGACGACCTCCCCGCCGCCCGGAGCCCGCGCCTCCCCGGCCGCCTGCCTCCCCGTCGCCGTCGTCCCCGTCGCCACCCCCTCCCTCCCCGCTTCCCGTCCCTACATCCCTTCCTCGGGCCTCTTCCCCCCCTCTCTGCTCCCGCACCTCGCCGCGCGCACACCGCGCCCCCGGTGCCGCCGCTCACCGCGTTGCCGCATGCTCACGCTTCGCGCGCCCCGGCTCGCGCCCGACCGCGCTGCGCGCTCCGCCCTGCGCCCTCCAGCGCCTCTTCTCTCACCGTCCCCTCTCCTCCCTCTCCGCTCCACCCCCCCTCGGCGCTCTCGCGCCCCCCGACCTCTCCCTCTTTCTCTCCTCCGTGCCCCTCGTCTCACCCCCCGCCCCTAGCCCCCTGCCTCCCTCGCCTCTTCTCGCCCTTGTCCCCCCCCCTTCTCACGCGCCCCTTCCATCTGCTCCCTCCGGAGGGCTTTCTTTCTCGCTTCCCTCTCCCGCACGCCTGTGAACCCCCCCCCTGGGTCCACGCCCAGTGGGGCCCGAACCCCCTGTGCCGCTGACAAATGGGGCCCACCCCCCTAAAAACGATTTTAAGAAAATAAAAATAAAAATAAATAAATAATTAATTAAATAATTAATTAGTTAATTAATTAGTTAATTAATCCTGTTAGGTTAATCTAATTAACTAATTAGTGTTAATTAATCAGTAATTAAATTAATTAAACCTAATTAACCTGACAGCCTATGACAGGTGGGACCCACCCTGTCAGGTGGTCTGCTGACGTCAGCATGATGTCATGCTGCGTCATCAATCACTGTTTCGGATAATGTTAAATTAAATAATTAATTAAATTTCAAAATTAATAAAACTTAGAAAATCATATCTTTTAAACCGTAACTCTCCGATTAAAATATTTTATACATGAACTTGCTCAGAACGACGATACGAGCCCGGATACGCCCTCCGTATTCCCGTCAAACGCCCGCAGCTATACAACATTGAACTTTAGACCGATTTCAGTAAATGAATAGTGCCCAACTTTAATTAAATAAATCCAAATAAATTCCTAAATTAACTAAATCGTTTAGTTAGGCAGTAGAACACCCCGGCATATATCTTTAGGCATGTCATACATATTGTTTGCATTATTGCCGTGAATTTATTTTGTTCTCTCCTCCTCTCCTCCTTCTCTCTCGATAGACGCCGAGACCGACGACGCTGCACCAGGTTACGACTACTCTACCCGACGAGCAGCCCGTTGACGACCTCCCTCTCTTGCCAGAGCAACCAGGCAAGCCCCCCCCCCCTTGAGCATTCCAGATATCGCCCATTCTATTCTCCTGCTTGCATTAATTTCGCTACGTTAATGTATGCTCTTATTCTGATGGCATAGCCTGCTGTTGTAACCTGTTCATTGCTATCTTTACCTGCCTATGATAAACTGTTTAGTATAGGTTGGTATGACCCCATCTGTGAACCCCACCACCTTACTTTGTCGCCCCTTCTTGTTCATCAACGACTCGATCAAGTGATCGTCGATCAGAGACAGACGCCTCACTTCACACCCCCCCCTTGTTGTACACTCTGCGTAGTAACTATCGAGTGCCGAGGGTGATACCTCGTAACGCACTCCTGATGAATACTCTGCAGCATAGCTGTACGGTCGTTGGTCATCGAGGGTGATTCCTCCTTCTCATTCCATGTCCGATACGACTCTGTCGTGCAACCCCTCAGTGTGAACCTCGAGGGTGATACCTCTTAGTTCACCCTGATGATTATGACCACGTTACTTGACCTTTTCACAGCGGGTCCACCCTGGTGGGTACCCGCTGGGGATCTATGATTTCGGTGTGTGCCGAAGGGCACTCGAGTGTGACATTGTGGCGGAGCATCAAGACTCTGATTGTCTCCGCTTGATACTAATTGAGCCTATGGGATTTGGTGTGTGATCTGAGTGGGTCGACGTGCCCTATACGCACTCCCACCACGGGGATAATGGTTATGGGGCCCTCTGCGATGTACTTTTTTCGCCGAAAGCTTATCAGACGTCACGTATCACCGTGCGGGCTGATCGTCGGTTGGGCTGGATACTTCACTGGCGAGTTCAGTGTCGCGCCTGCACCCCGGCCAGCCACGCAACGCGCAGGGTGCCCAGGGCGATGGCCCGAGACCCCTGGGTGCATAGGTTAGTCCGGCGTGCTGACCTCTCTGCTGAGCCTAGTAGGCGCTGCTTCGTGTTGATCTTCCAGACGGGCATTACCCAGCAAGTATGTCCGACCAGAGTTGATCGAGCGTGTTGGGTAACAGTAGTGCACCCCGCAGGGATGAATCTTCTATCGATACCGGTCCTACGGTAAAGGACGCTCAGTTTGTGTATCCCGATCTACCTACTTAAATTGGATACTTGTTACTTAATTGAAGCTTCGGGATTACTTTCTCGCTGGGAGTCGAGGAAGGTCTTTGAGCTGTACTTCAACATGTTTGCTAAATAAAATGCTTCTATTCTACTCTCTTCTCTGCTGCAAGATGATGGCTTTGAGAAGATGTTTGAAGATGCTAGTCTTCGATAGGACTAGGCCTTTCTCTCTATTCTGGCATTTCTGCAGCCCAGTCCCATATACAATACATACAACAACAAACCCAAACAATACAACAACAGCCCTTTTCTCCATTGATAATGTTGCATATGTAGTATAGATCCTTGCTTGCTGAGTACTTCGGATGAGTACTCACGGTTGCTTTATTTTCTCTTTTCCCCCATATACCCCACCTTGATGATACACCAGACGATGGAGTCCAGGAGCCAGACGCCACCACCGGAGCCTACTACCAGGCGGGTCCAGAGGGCACGTACTACTGGATCGAGCCAGCTGACCAGGAGTAGGATCGGAGGCTCCCAGGCAGGAGGCCAACGCCTTTCGATCTAGTGTCGCTGTTTGTGCTAGCCTTCTTAAGGCAGAACTTGTCTAACTATGTCTGTACCCAGATATTATTTGTATGACTGACTCATGTATTCGGATCTTCGGATCCCTGGTCTGTAATATTGTGGACCTCCGTTTATTTGTGTTTAGAGTTGTGTTGTGATATCTTCCCGTGAGTCCCTGGGTTTGATCGTACACGTTTGCGTGTATGATTAGTGTACGATTGAACCGGGGGCGTCACAGTGGGTGTGCTGTAGTCTCCTTTGTGTACCCAAATTATGCAATGACGTGGATGACCACTGTAACCAGGGAAATTCGAACCAAAATTTTTTACGTTCAAACTCATCACACACGGGTTAAGCTATCTGAATCGTTTGTGATGTTCACATATCATACACAGTTCTGAATAAGGGACCGTGTCTGATGACACTTTGCGTGCCAGATTTTTCGCTGAACCGATTCAAATTTTTCGGCTTCCGCGGAAATATCTACCTCCCCGCCCCTCCCCCTTACCAAAAGCCAAATTTCCCCTGTTTCCGCCTTCCTTTCCAAGTTGAAACCTTCACTCCTTGCTTGCAGCGCCGCCTCCTCGCCGGCGACCCTCCTTCACGCTGCTCGGCCTCGTCTATCCAGGCAGGTAATCCACACCCGACCCCCATCCTCCTCCTCCTTCCACATCCCACATGCCCCGACTACCGGCGCGACACCTTCCACCCAAATCACTGACCCCTCCACCAAATAAGCGCCGCCCTAAGCCATGGTGCATGCAGTATAGCTAGGAGCTCAAGGAGCATTTGGCAGCGGAGAAGCAAATCGCGGCCGCACGCGCGGATGAGGTCGCGATGGCTGCCATTCGTGCCAACCCCCAGATCTTGGAGGAGCACCTTGCCATTTGCTAGCTACGCCGGTTAAGCATGCTCGGTTTAACCATTGCGTGTGCTGCTCCTGCCTTTCCTTAACAAATTCTAGTGAATTGTGCTATCTAATTTTACCATGCAATCTGTTGCTCTAGTGTATATGTTCTATATGTCGTGCAGTATGGTGCTCACTTATTAACTGTTTGGTTAATTAGTTGTCATCTTCAGTTAACTATTTGGTTCAATTCTGCAAATGTGATGTTCAATTCTTCAGGCTGCAATTTTGTATTGTCTTCCATGTGAGAAATAAATCGAATTTATCTTTACAAAATACATGAGAAACGAATACAATTGCTATATTTCCAAGTTGTCAAGCATGCTTGGTTTGGTTAACTGTCTGATCTTCTAGTATGTTATACATTGTGCAATGTGGTGCTCAGTTAATGTTTGGTTCATTTGTTGTGGTGTTTAGTTAACTGTTTGGTTCAATTCTGCAATGCGATGTTCAATAGTTGTGGGTGCATTCTGTTATTGTATACCACGTGAGAAGTAAATCGAATTTGGATGTACTAAATACATGAGAACAAATACAATTGCTATATTTCCAAGTTGTTAAGCATGCTTGGTTTGGTTAACTGTCTGATCTTCTATTAGGAGTATGTTATATTGTGCAATGTGGTGCTCAGTTAACATTTGGTTCATTGTTTGTGGTGGTTTAGTTAACTGTTTGGTTCAATTCTGCAATGCGATGTTCAATTGTTGTGGGTGCATTCTGTTATTGTATACCATGTGAGGAATAAATTAATTTGGCTGTACTAAATACATGAGAAACAAATACAATTGCTATATTTCCAAGTTGTTAAGCATGCTTGGTTTGGTTAATTGTCTGATCTTCTATTAGGAGTATGTTTAATTGTGCAATGTGGTGCTCAGTTAATGTTTGGTTCATTTGTTGTGGTGTTTAGTTAACTGCTTGGTTCAATTTTGCAATGCGATGTCCAATTGTCATGGGTAGAATTTTGTATTGTTGTTGCATGTGAGGAATAAATCGAATTTGAATGCACTTAATACATGAGAAACATATACAAGTGCTATATTTCCTAGTTCTTAATCATGCTTCGTTCGGATAAATGGGTTTTCCATGTGGCTTGAATTAATCTGATGAATCTACAATGTGCTTATTTTTCATCAACATATTTTACTGATCGCATGCGAACCCTCACTTAACCTGATGACTAACTACCTTATATGTGTTGCAGGGAAACAATGGGAATCACTGAGGTTTACAATCGAGGTTAGCACGTGCATGGTCCGTTGACTAATAGCACATTATTGTGCAATTGCAGGAACCATTCTAATATTTAGGTTTTTAACAATTTGGTCTTGCACATGTAGGTCCTGCTATCAAAGGTTTTGACCCACTGTTCGACCCTTTTTGCATATGGGGAAATGAGTTGTCCATGAATATCAATCAAGTCAAGAAACTCAGAAAGATTGTTAGGATAAAGAAATTAGCGACAAAAAACAACAAGATATTTGTCTGCACAATGAAGAAGACATCAGTTCACTACAAGATGGTACTAACTATTATACCTTGCCTTTTTTTATTCCTTTGCACCATTTCCAATATAGAGAAGATATTTATGCACATCCTTGTTTTCAGGCCTTTCCAAAGCAGTTCACTGATGATTACCTCTCAAACCACCTCTAGGGTCAGGAGGCGAGGAAGGTTTTCATACAACACCCACGGTTCAATACTGAAGTGTTCCTGAAGAGGATGAAGGATGGACTGTCAATCATCCACAGGCATTGGCCTAAAGTTGCAAAGACCTTCAACATCAATGAAGGCTCAATATTCGCCTTCCGCTTCAGCAATTTTCCAGATGAGATGCATCTGTCTATGTAGTGTCTATGATGATAATTTTGAAAGGTTCTAGATGTTGCATGTGAAACTTGGTGCTGGTGCAGTTGTGTAATGGGGTAGCTGAGTGCTGAAGCTATATGATGTTGTACTCTGATGTATTTCAATTATGAAATCCTGCTTCCTTAATATGGAAATGAAATATATTATGTGCTTAATATGAATGTCAATTAGATTAATAAATGGATTATTAATAATAGGGCAATTAGCCTGCTAATTGGGTTTTCTATTGCAAACGGTTATTGAGAAAACACCGTGGGCAATGACCTCAGGCAACGCACACAGTTTCTAGGAATAAACCGTGTTGGATCAATGAACAATCACACACGACATCCTCTTGAAAACTGTTTGCGTTAGGCCACCTTACGCAAATGTTTACCACATAAAAACTGTGTGTGATGGACAGCCTTTGCCACACAGTTTCTTCTACGCACCGTGTGTGATGCATTTAATAACGCAAACGATAAAATTGTTAATATCGTGTGCAATGGCAACGCTATCACAAACGATTTAATGGGGAAAATTGTGTGTGATGTACCTACGAACGGAAACGTTTTCCTTGGAGTGACTATGTGGGATGTATATACAAATGGAAACATTTAGCGGGGACTAACTGTGTGGGATGTACTTACGACCGGAAATGATTTCGCCTGTATAATTGTATTTTTTTAGCACTACTGTACGTATAACCGTATTTGATAGCTCGCCGGTCGCACATGACCTCATTTTGCCGAGCGTGTGTGCCAGGAGGGCATATCCCCGACGGTTTCTGGGCCGTGTGGGAAGGACCCCCCTATCGCCCACACTCACTAGGCGACGGTTCCAAATGCCGTCGCGGAAAGGGGTTAAAAACCAATTTGTATAGCACCTCGTTGTACTAGTGATATATATATATATATATATATATATATATATTGTGGGCATATTGCCAAGTTATTGCAAGTCACTTGTATGGTGAAGAATTCGAGGTAAGAAGTCAATAACCTCACCAGTTATGCAAGAGAAAGAAAGTCAGTCGTACACCTCAATGGGTGATGCAAGTACCGACAAGCTTTGAAGAAAGACAACATGGGACAATAATTTTGGCAGTAATCATCAAGGCCAGGTTCCTCACACCCGACAAAGTGATACTATTAACCTCTGTCACTTTCTGGTATGATTGACGACAACAATGAGTTCGGTACAAGCACGCGAACCTAGTATATATTCTATGACCTGAGACATGCGCAAGGATACAGTATGGTTGCCGAAATATTGCCCCTGACAGAACCTATGAAGTAATATGGCCAAGCTCTTCGTCAAAGAATCCATACAAAGAGAACAATAATGATGGAGTAAGACCGGCAATACAGGTATGAAAATTGCTTGACCACATTGTTTCGGACACTCAGGACAGTCTGATTCAATATCGATCACCATGAACATGCGTCCAAGGGGTCTACTCCATTTTGGAAAGGACATCATATCAAGGCAACCCGTTTGTCCAGCTGTATATGCTCAGAATCTTCAGTATGGTATACCCAAGTCTGTCATGTTAGACCAAAGGCCAGCTTAACAGATTGACTTCAATGACAGTGTTAAAGCATCACACGACCTACTATCCACATGGATATGCAGACATAATGAGTAATCAGAATGTTAAACAATAGTCTCGAAGCATGTGCCCTCACATATGGGAATCAGTTAAAGGATAGCCTGTCAGAAACAAGATTCTTCTGCCAAAAACCACCGTCAGTCAAGTCTGTGGATACTATCATTGTAAGGATGTACCCCTTTATGTTGGTCACGACAGACGACAGTAATTTTTTTTGTATGGATTGGATACTTACGATAGTGGAGGTAGCCAAGATGATTCAGAAATCCCTGCGAGAAGTCAGATTCTGCCAGGCGAATGGTTATGATTCAGAACACTGTTTTGAACCCGGAGGACATGCATCTATTGAATAACTCAATGCAAGGAGTAAAATATTTCGTGTCCACCGAGAAAATTTGTTCACAACTCCATGGAATGTTTTTAGTGCTGGATATAGGAATGACACATCCATCAGAAATCATTCTCGGACTTGTGAGAAGGGCATATATTTCCAGTCATGATAATTTTTCGCACCCCAGCTAGTGTAAGCATGAACATGTGAGGTAAGACCTATCATAATGTGGGTACAGTGAACCAAACCACCCCAGAGCAAGGTAGTCAGTCATATGAAATTCAGTGGGAACATCATATAAAGGAAAAAAGGATACCTGAGTTGGAAACGGTTTTCTTAAGTCAGAATATTCATACTTGTTCCCTTAGGAACCAAATCTCGAGGATGACATTTCTTTAAGGGGGGAAGGTTTGTAACACCCTGGTTTTTGGCCTTTTCTTTTTCTTTTGGATTTATTTGAATTTTTTCTTTGGAATTGTTTTTCTGTGGCTCTGTGGTCTTGAAACCTGGGAAGATCATCTCTTCTCAGTCTCCCAAGTGGCTTGTCATCCTCAAATCCATCCCATTCATGTCGCTTCCCTCTTTGACCAATCCCAAATTTCTTTTTCTTGGGAACATTCCTTTTTCTATTAAAGGAATAATTCTTTTTGCCCGCAACCTACATTTCTGTCTTTCCCAAAATTCCCATAAAATTCTCAAAATTCATTTGGACCATATGAACCTTGGATATGCAAAAATATTCAAGATTCCATGCTCATGGTGAGTGCACCATCCAATCTTTGATTTTGGTCACATTTTCAGGTTGTGAGGCAACTATATTTTATATTGCTCCATAAATTCTGAAATTTAACCAGAACCTTATCCTACCTATATAACATCCCTCCACGAAATTTGGGATCATTTCATCATGCCACTATTTTTCTACAATTCTCTCAAGATTCTGTCCAGAGAGGACCACTGTGAAGGAAGTACCAATTTGGTGTGTCCAAATGGTATGAAATTTTTACAGTACCTTAATATGACCAAATCACTCCTCTCCACAAAATTTCAGCTCAATCCATTCATCCATTTGAGCACAGCTTCATGTTTTGTATTTCTGACTAGTGGGGCACTTTGTACAACAAGTACTATCTCACTTCTCCCATTTGAGCTCAAACTTGGGCAAGATCATCATCTTAGTATGTGATCACACCTAGACAAAGCTCAGCATCTATCCCCAGTTGCATCTTCCCCACCTCAGTACAAACACTTTGCTGTTGATTTGGAATCGAGCTAGCTTAAGTCATCTCAAGGTCCGCTGTGCTTGTTCCTTTGCCCCTTGGCCCTCTCTGGTGAGTGACCTATCGTGCAGACAAGGTTTGGGGGACCAGAGCGGGTGTCACCACCACGTTCACACGGTGACTACGCGTCCGGCATGCACAAACACGCGCTCTGTGCATTTGGAGCTCTATGCTCGTCCGTTCCCTTGCGCCCTCGACACCTAACCATGTCTAGGAGCTGAGTCAAGGCCTCACCTTCGCTCTGCACCCCTCGCCCCCTCTCGGGTCACCTCCTACGCGGTGCTCTGGCCGTGCCCGTGCTCTGACTGCCGGCTCCACCACCATTGCTCGTCGCCCGCGTCGCCTAGAGCCTTCCCGAGCTCTCCTCGACGCTATATATAGCTTGCTGGTGATCTCCTTCAGCTCATCACCCTCTCCATTCCCCTCCTAACCCACCGGGCTGCCTCACCCCTCCTTCATCTGCCAATGCCGCCTCAGGCTCCTCTCGGTTTTGAGCTAGCCGAGCCCCCTTGCTCCACCTGACCTCACCAACAGCCCTCCTCGACTCCAGCGAACCTCCCCCTCCCCTCAGCTCACCGCCGGAGCCCGTGTGGTCGTGTCTCTCCAAGTCCGGCCGAAGCCCTCCTACTCTTTGTCTCCACGTGGCCCCGCCACTCCGCTCCTCCCCAGCGCCCGTGGTCGGTCCAGCCGACTGCAATGTCCATCACCGGTCCCGCCGGCGACCTCGCCCTGGCTTGAGGTGGCAGGAGGTGGCCGGGCCGTCGCCGGCAGCGCCTCCCTCCTCTGCTTGCTCTGCCCCACTTGGGAGCGACAAGAGGAAGAGAACGACCTGGCCAGGCGGGCCCCGCCTCCCATCCGACCCCACCTGTCAGCGTCTTACGCCCGGGCCCGCGCGGAGTAAGTGGAGACGGTTTTCTACGAATACGTTTTCCCCTCCGGAAAATGTACAACGGGTATACTGCGGCTAAGAATGCGTTTTCTTTTGCAGAAAACATATTTTCCCGAAAGGCGCTTATTGTTTTAACCGTCAGGGGCCTGTTTGTGAAGATTCTTTTTACAGATTGGTCCCTGGTCTTCACCTACTCATATCTCCGCGACCGTAACTCCGAAGCTGGTGATTCCAAAGCCCACGTCTTCGTATTGTCAAGCCCGTTCTATTGGTATCATTTTCAATATGTTGTCACATACTAAAAATAACCATTTTGCCCTTGCCCCTAATCAGCCCCCTCCGAGAGAGAAACTTGTCCGGCGAATCTTTCCGCGAGTTCCTCGCACTTTTTCCCGGAGAATCCTTCACCCCAGGCAAGCAATGATAGCCACTTGCATGATGGTCCTGCTGTAGCCATGGTTTTCCACTTGAATATTTAAATTATTTTGTGCATGTTAATATTTTCA
This sequence comes from Thinopyrum elongatum, assembly GCA_011799875.1. Taxonomy (NCBI): domain Eukaryota; kingdom Viridiplantae; phylum Streptophyta; class Magnoliopsida; order Poales; family Poaceae; genus Thinopyrum; species Thinopyrum elongatum. The sequence goes on along the minus strand of JAAAXO010000628.1, from coordinate 156,669 downwards.
GAATGATATATTTATGTTTGTGAATCGATGCTCATCTTTATGCCATGATTATATGCATCTAGTTGATTGAATGCTTGCTTGCTAATATTGTTATCATGTTCTTTTCTGGTAATTATTTTTCGATGCTAGCGATCATGCTATGTTAATTTGTAGTGTTATTATTTATTATACTTGTGCTATTCATGATCATCGGTATACTATGCTCAATTGCATCTAGAGAATGATTTATTGTTGTTGATACGTTAAAAAAGTTATGTTGGCTATCCATGCTCGTGTTGATATTATGCAATGTCATGTCATCATGCTATTTTATTGTTATGACTCAGCTCATTACCTTCAAGTTAAACCGGACATTAATTAAACTTGAACAGTTGTTGGCTGAGTCATAGTGCCATCGAATCGAGCTGAACAGTGCAGCCACACTTGTCTTATGGGAGACCTTAATGCAGTCTATTGTCATGCCTCTCGCCGGTGCCTCCAACTAGGGAAGGTATGTGCGCATGCTACCTTGGCCGGGTGGGCGGCAATAACCTTGTGCGCTCAAGTTGTGTTGTACCCGGGTTGTCCCCGTTTGGGACCGTTTTTGTTTTGCCACAACGGTGGCCGGCCACGAAGGTGGCGGATGTGACATGTTGACATCGGGGTCACCCATGACTTAGCCCAAGGGGGAGTTTGTCGGAGTGGCCGGGAGGGTGTCATGCAATAGATCGATTTTGTCGGAACGCCGTTGGTCCACCCGAATGGGAGCACGAGGCCATGGGTTCTGTGGTGTGGGCATAGTGTACTAACCTCTGCACGGTGTATAATCTATCGATAGCCGTGCCCGCGGATATGGGTCCAGTTCATAGTAGGTCACACTATGGGTCAATAGTAATAATAACCTGAATATTTAACAACCCACGGTTCGATGACGAAAGAAGTTGGTTGATCTTTATGTGATCGTGAGAGGATCATAGTGGTATCATTGACACCGAAGTTTGTTGCTATTTTTGGCGTTATGCGATAATCACGGGTGAAGATCAAGCTCCTTGTGGTTATGTGGTGATCACTACGGTATTGTAAATACCAAGCTTGATTTGATCTTGAGGTGATCGTGTGATGTCCACGATGGTAAGTGCTCCATGTGGTGGTTACGAGGTAACCTCCGAACAGAGTAAGTTGGATCCCGATATTTGTAAACATACTACATGCTAGTATCATTGTGTTCATATGTTCATGCCATGCTCATCTCATGTGGTACTAGTAGTATCATGCTCATCATTTTTAAAATATGTAAATGCAATGCTGTTGTATGTCTTAATTGCTTTGGTTGCTGTGAGCTTGCAAGTACATTCAAAGTATTCACCTGGCGTGTCATGCCAGTTTGCAGGTCATGCTGTGTTTGTTCGTCTGTCAAGGATCTCGAGTCTGCGAGCTATGATACGCGTTCCAGCCAGAGTCCCTGCGGAGTGGAGTCCCTCGCTGTCGTCACTATTCTGCTACTAGAAGTTATTTCGCTGCTTCGAGTTGTTCTGCTGCCAGCATAGAACTACCTGAGCAGGCGTAGTGCTGCCGTGCCGATGTAATTCACTGTTATATCGGAACCCTTGTATTTGTAATAAAGAGCTGATTTGTTCTATGTCAAGCAGTGCCGTATTCCAATAGACTTGATTTCTGGGCTGGAATACGGGGTGTTCCGGTCTCTCTGAGCCGGGGTGCCACAACGCTTGGTATCAGAGCAGGTATGGCTGTAGGACGCTCTAGTCCGCGTGAATGTTAGAAAACGGTAGAATAGAGTCTAGTCAGTCTGTTGCATTTGGTTGTTGCATCTGGTTGCTGCATAGTATGCATGTAGAATTATTTCTTTATCCCTAATCATTTATTCTGTTTGTATAGATGGCAGCCATCCCAAGTGAGTTCAATGTCGTTCCTATTGCGTTCAGCATCGCCCCTGCACCTCTTAGCTTCACTGCCTTACTTCACGACATGTGGCGTAGTCTCTATCCCAATGGAGATCCACCAAGTTATCAAGTCTTCTAGGTCCCAGTTGAAGAAAGAATCCTGGAATTTATCACCCATGTTCATCTGTCAGCCATGATTCCTATTGGGAGACGCACCTACAGTTTCTATGGTGGTTATGGTGCCACTCTAGAACATGCGGTCCAGCTAGCCGCAATGGCAGGAGTCACGGGTCTTCGTCATCAAGAGAGTTTGATGCAAGACAACCATGCTTATCATTACTATCCTACCCTCATCAAGAATCCTAAGCGGGTTAGGTTCCCCTCTGTTCGTCCTCAGGATGATGCGGCCATCTTCGCCATGTCCTGTTACGTGACGGCCGAGTATCTTCTCATTTCCGATCTAGTCTGAGATGCCACCAGAGCTAGGAGACTGCTTGGTGCTACCCTAGTTCCATCTCAGTCTGCTTCTCCATCGACGCACGAAAGTCAGTCAGGATTGGGTATGAGTTCAGTAATCAGCAAGAAGGGAAGTCAAGCAATCCTTGTCAAACAAGTAATCAACAATCGGAATGTCAAGAATATATATATATATATATATATATATATATATATATATATATATATATATATATATATATATATATATTCAGCTCATAGAAAGAAGTAATTCGGTCCTGCTCCACAAGCTAATAGCAAAGCTTACAATACAAGATTCCTCAGTCTTCCTCAGCAAGATAAGAGGATGACTTTCCGCATCAAATATTTTGTCTTCTTCTGTAAGTTACCGCAAGAATCTTCCAGCATAAGGTACCAAGTCTTCCCTACCAAGCCACTAACGGGGGAGCTTCTGCAGTACAATATCCAGTTTTCTTTAGCAAGCTGCCTGACGAAAGTTCGAACACAAGCTATCCAGTCTTCCCCAACACAATACTCTCTATGGTTTCCAACACAAGCTATCCAATCTCCCTCAGTACGACATTTGTACAAGATATTTCACAGTGAGTTGGCAGCAAATGGCGGTGCATCCCAAGGATCAGATCCGCAATAGTTTTGTCAGAAGCAAAAAAATCAGTCAGGACACAAGTCTTCCTCGGGAATCATATATATATATATATATATATATATATATATATATACACACACACACATCTAGGCTATTTTGTTTCGCGTAACAGAATGTTACCCTACTTGAACTGACGCAGTTGATAGGTTGGACTGACATGGTTTGCCACCTGAACTGATCTTCCTGCGTCTTCGATAGACAGAAACAGGGGATTCCACGGGGAGCTTCCGGGGGTTCTCCGGCGTGGTGCTGTGGGCCATTCATTCCCAGAGGAGACATGTACGGGGTTCCGCACATGCGCGCGCTCACCTGGTCGTGTTTCCCGATCTCAAGTCACCGGAGGTGACGGCGTGGGCATTTGGCGGCGGAGGTGTTGCGGGCGTTGGTGTTTACCGTGGTGTTCGTAGCCGTTGATTTTACGTCCGCTTGTTGTTTTATGTGTTATGGGGATGTGAGAATGATCGATGGGTTAGAGTTTCTGGAGATTCTTTGACTGTAATTTCTGATGAGAAGTTTTGCTGTTCTTTGTCGTTGGCCATGGCCGCCATGCAAATGTGTTCTTCTTTTTCTGATGTTTTGTTTTCGAATTGGCGTTGCAGGGAGAGAGACGAGGATTGTATGAATAGATTTGTGTTGTCAATTTGGCTTCTTGAGTTGTTTCTACCCCGAATTCCCATGTGATTTGGTCGTTGGCGGAGGTGGTGTATGGTGGCTGACTGTAGCCTACGATTTCTTGTAATCTGGTCAAATGGTGTAATTAAGTTTCATGTTTTTCTGTGTTGTTTGAATGGCTACCGTATATGTAGTTGGACTGCTCCATGTCAAAGTTGTATTACTGTGCATTGACATCAGAGTAAGTAGTTTCTACTGGCTGCCTACCCAACCATCTACACTTTGAATATAAAGCCCCTGCCCTCTGTCACTTTCATTCCACCAGCTGCCACCAAAGAAAAGCCAGATGGATCCTGAGCTGGGAGAGGTCACACAGGAGGAGGGGGATGCCGTCGATGTGAGGGCTGCAGTAGCAAAGCAGAGGAGGAGGAGGCGCAGGCGCAGGTAGAGGGCACGACATGCTGCCGAGGAGGAAGTGGAGGCAGAGTTCAACAGACGCCTTGCCCGCGAGGTGATGGATACTTGCAACTCCAATGAACTGGATCTACTTTTCCCAGACGGCAGGGGAAGGAACCATATACAAATTATCAGGTGGGCTAGGGTGAGAGCAGCCATGGCTCCACATCCATCCACCAGGGCCAAATGGCGTCGTTTCTTTGATCGTTATGACTGAAGTACTGAATTTTTATGTTTTTAAGATTGTGTTGTGAGAGAGCAGATGGTTGAATGGCTAAATGAATTCATCTTTCTACCTCTGAATGAGTTTTTTTATCTACATATGTTGGTATGTGCACTTTGAACTGCTGCCGTATGTGCTCTCCCATAATTATTTTGAACTGCTGCCGTATGTGCTCTCCCATAATTATTTTGAACTACTGCTGTATCTGAAGTTGAACTGTTTTTGCGGTCAATGTTGTATGACTTGTATAATAACTATTTTGTACCAGCTGGCTGCCCACCTGCCTATTTATTATTTTTATAATCTGCGAGTCTTCCTGGCTATAAATTCTATCCATCTATGTGTGGTGTGTGGCTCAGTCTCCCCCTCCTTTTTCTTCCTTCTTCCAGAATCAGATCTAGGTTCCTCCCTCTTCTCTTTGTTGTTTTCTTCCCTTTTCCTGTGTTTCCCATGGAGGATTGTTCATGCGGGTGTCTCACAAAGATGGCGCGCATAGCTGACGGCTGTGTGTACGAATCTGGTTTGGAGCTCACCGAGAGTCAGCGCCGTGGGCAACTTTTGTCGCTGCTGTACAGTAACCATGGGTTTCTTGCTCCCTATGTTTGTCGCCTGACGGTTGGGGACTTGGAGGAATCATGGGTATGTGTTTCTATTTTTTTTGTTTTCTTCTTTTTGAAGGTCTCATTTTGAATCCCATGGACTGAATCTGTAGTTTATTTTTATCAATAGTTTGTCTATAATTTTTATTTGGTTTTGTCAGAAGTTAACAGTAGGGATTTGTGTGTGTATTTGTTCATTAGTTAACCGTATTTATCCCTTTTTGTATAATCCTTGTTCTATTTTTGTCAGATGTTTTACTGTAGGGGGATTGATATGTATATTTTTTCAGTTTAGTCAGGACATATCACTAGTTAGTTTGGTGTTTTTGTTTTGTTTCAGATTTTTTTTCACTTTGTTATGCAACAGTTGCTAGATCTGTTCAAATATTCAGTTATGTCAGGTGTTCACTTTATTTTCTACTCCCATGCCCATTTAAAGAAAATGTCACCCAGAATCAGGATTGTTGCTCCTAGTTCGGGGATACTGAAGATGGAGACTTCAGAAAAAAAAATGGGTATCAGTTGATGGAAGTTGCCTACCACATCGACTTTGATGGTTGCATCAACCTAACTACTGGGTGGAAGTAGTTTGTGGCAGAGTCTGGAATAGAGGATGGAGATTTGGTTATGGTTATGTTCTCCAGGGAAGATGACTCTCTGACGTTCAGAATTTATGTGCTGTAGGTTTAAATGTGGCAAATAACGCTGGTTGTGAGATTTGTGTGCGTTTGATTATGTTGCAGTGTTTTTTTTAAAACAATGCATGTGAGATGGTTGAAGTCTATGTTATTACCAGATGGTTTGGAACAATTTGTTCGTATGTTATTGTATGCGCTATTTTTTTAATTTAATGCTTCCTTTTTTGGCTCAAGCACAACTGTTTTATTTTTTTATATTTTTTATATCTGAATTGGAACAATTATAGTTGAACTGATGTGCATCCTTTGTTTTTACTGGGATATTTTCATGTACATAGCTCACACACGAAAAATATATGCTGATGATGGATATAGGACACTTGGATTGAGTTTGTTGAACTTGCATGCTATTAATGATAGTACAGAACTATTTTGGATGTCAATGGCCAACCTGCATTCGTTTGTTGTAGAGCATTTTTTCTTACTATTGACAGGAATTTAGAGCACAATTTATTTTTTTAGTTGAATAGTGATAGTTCTAGTATTTTTTTAAATAAAAAGAATTTAATCTTGTTGCACAGTACTAATTTTACTTGAACCTTTTGAATTTTAGTAGTTGAACTTTTTAAAAATTTGTTCCTGAAATTTTTATTACAATATTCTACGTTGAAGTAACCTTTTATATAGTTATCTTTAAAAAAAAGTATTTTTTTGTTTTATTTTTTTATTTTTTTACAACGAACATGTGTTTGAACTTTTCTACATTCTTTTTTTTGAACTGAATATTTTATGAGGTTTTTTTAAAATTATCTGCATTTGTCCCTTTTAATTTGGTTCATGTGTGATCGTAGGAATTTTGTATTGGGCGGCACTGTTGTATTGGGCCGTCCCCCGGAGCCATTGTTTTCGGCCCAAATAGGTCGTCCGCACGGCTGTGCAGTGGCGCGTGCGCGTGCGCTATGCGTTTAGTCCCACCTCGCTAACTGAGGGGGCTCTCGACCTGTTTATAAGCGTTGCCGAGTCTTACTAGTCGAACTCCTCCGAATACATACCTGAGCGCTTATACACGGCGCTCGCTCTCTGTCATGACCTATGGGCCCTGGTCGGTTGGCCCTGCAGTCTGGTTTACAATGGAATTCGCTGGTGGTTTCGCTGTTGGCCTGAGTCCTAGTAACCTCCTGCGTTGGGCCGCCCTGTCCCATGGGCGGTCAATTTTTTGGTTTCTTAGCATTTTTTGCTCTAGTTTTTATGATTTTGTTTTTGCCTAGTATAAGTATTATTTTTTTATTTAGTACTGAATGTTCTCCTCTACTTGAAGTGACATCTTTTTTATAGTGTGCTTCCCTCGCTTTCTCTTTGTTCTCATTTATTTTCAGCATTTTTTTTGGATTTTTGATGAAACATCCGGTTAAGATATATAGGACCGCACCGAGTGGCATAGTCGTACCGACACATTTTTTTTGTATGGACTGAAGAACATCTTTTTTTAGGGGGTGTGGGTGCATGGGGGGTGGGAAACAGAATAACCGCACTGCGCCTATCAAACGAGTGCACCGACTCCCCCTCCCCCATCCCGGTGAGGCCAGGCAGAAGCCAGGACAGCCGTAGCAGACGATCACGGCGTGCCCGCGGTGTCTGATGCGGAGGCGAGTCCGTAAACATGACTTGCCACAATCTATCTTTTTAGGGGCAAACACGCACCACACCGAGGGGCATAGTTGTACTGAACATCTTCCTTGTATGGACTTGCCTCCATTATCTAGCTTAGGGGGTTGGGTGCGTGGGGGGGAACAGAATAACGCACTGCGCCTGTCAAACGAGCGCAAACTGCCGTCGGTTAGCGTCGAGGTCGAGCCGG
>JAAAXO010000628.1:132143-149255 GCA_011799875.1 Thinopyrum elongatum | reverse complement strand
ACGACCTACTATCCACATGGATATGCAGACATAATGAGTAATCAGAATGTTGAACAATGTCTCGAAGCATGTGCCCTCACATATGGGAATCAGTTAAAGGATAGCCTGTCAGAAACAAGATTCTTCTGCCAAAAACCACCGTCAGTCAAGTCTGTGGATACATCATTGTAGGATGTACCCCTTTATTGTTGGTCACGACAGACGAAGTATTTTTTTTGTATGGATTGGATACTTCGATAGTGGAGGTAGCCAAGATGATTCAGAAATCCCTGCGAGAAGTCAGATTCTGCCAGAGGAATGGTTATGATTCAGAACACTGTTTTGAACCCGGAGGACATGCATCTATTGAATAACTCAATGCAAGGAGTAAAATATTTCGTTCCACCGAGAAAATTTGTTCAAACTCCATGGAATGTTTTTAGTGCTGGATATAGGAATGACACATCCATCAGAAATCATTCTCGGACTTGTGAGAAGGGCATAATTTCCAGTCATGATAATTTTTCGCACCCCAGCTAGTGTAAGCATGACATGTGAGGTAGACCTATCATAATGTGGGTACAGTGAACCAAACCACCCACAGGCAAGTAGTCAGTCATATGAAATTCAGTGGAACATCATATAAAGGAAAAAGGATACCTGAGTTGGAAACGGTTTTCTTAAGTCAGAATATTCATACTTGTTCCCTTAGGAACCAATCTCGAGGATGACATTTCTTTAAGGGGGGGAGGTTTGTAACAACCTGGTTTTTGGCCTTTTCTTTTCTTTTGGATTTATTTGAATTTTTTCTTGGAATTGTTTTTCTGTGGCTCTGTGGTCTTGAAACCTGGGAAGATCATCTCTTCTCAGTTCCCAAGTGCTTGTCATCCTCAAATCCATCCCATTCATGTCGCTTCCCTCTTGACCAATCCCAAATTTCTTTTCTTGGGAACATCCTTTTTCTATAAAGGAATAATTCTTTTTGCCCGCAACCTACATTTCTGTCTTTCCCAAAATTCCCATAAAATTCTCAAAATTCATTTGGACCATATGAACCTTGGATATGCAAAATATTCAAGATTCCATGCTCATGGTGAGTGCACCATCCAATCTTTGATTTTGGTCACATTTTCAGTTTGAGGCAACTATATTTTATATTGCTCCATAAATTCTGAAATTTAACCAGAAACCTTATCCTACCTATATAACATCCCTCCACGAAATTTGGGATCATTTCATCATGCCACTATTTTTCTTACAATTCTCTCAAGATCTGTAGAGAGGACCACTGTGAAGGAAGTACCAATTTGTTGTGTCCAAATGGTATGAAATTTTTACAGTACCTTAATATGACCAAATCACTCCTCTCCACAAAATTTCAGCTCAATCCATTCATCCATTTGAGCACAGCTTCATGTTTTGTATTTCTGACTAGTGGGGCAACTTTGTACAACAAGTACTATCTCAATTCTCCCATTTGAGCTCAAACTTGGGCAAGATCATCATCTTAGTATGTGATCACACCTAGACAAAGCTCAGCATCTATCCCCAGTTGCATCTTCCCCACCTCAGTACAAACACTTTGCTGTTGATTTGGAATCGAGCTAGCTTAAGTCATCTCAAGGCCGCTGTGCTTGTTCCTTTGCCCCTTGGCCCTCTCTGGTGAGTGACCTATCGTGCAGAAAGGTTTGGGGGACCAGAGCGGGGTGTCACCACCACGTTCACACGGTGACTACGCGTCCGCATGCACAAAACACGCGCTCTGTGCATTTGGAGCTCTATGCTCGTCCGTTCCCTTCCGCCCTCGACACCTAACCATGTCTAGGAGCTGAGTCAAGGCCTCACCTTCGCTCTGCACCCCTCGCCCCCTCTCGGGTCACCTCTACGCGGTGCTCTGGCCGTGCCCGTGCTCTGACTGCCGCTCCGGCTCCACCACCATTGCTTGTCGCCCGCGTCGCCTAGAGCCTTCCCGAGCTCTCCTGACGCTATATATAGCTTGCTGGTGATCTCCTTAGCTCATCACCCTCTCCATTCCCCTCCTAACCCACCGGGTGCCTCACCCCTCCTTCATCTGCCATTGCCGCCCTCAGGCTCCTCTCGGTTTTGAGCTAGCCGAGCCCCTTGCTCCACGACTCACCACACAGCCCTCCTCGACTCCAGCGAACCTCCCCCTCCCCTCAGCTCACCGCCGGAGCCGTGTGGTCGTGTCTCTCCAAGTCCGGCCGAAGCCCTCCTACTCTTTGTCTCCACGTGGCCCCGCCACTCCGCTCCTCCAGCGCCCGCCGTGGTCGGTCCAGCCGACTGCAATGTCCATCACGGTCCGCCGGCGACCTCGCCCTGGCTTGAGGTGGCAGTGAGGAGGGGCCGGGCCGTCGCCGGCAGACGCCTCCCTCCTCTGCTTGCTCTGCCCCACTTGGGAGCGACAAGAGGAAGAGAACGACTTGGCCAGGCGGGCCCCGCCTCCCATCCGACCCCACCTGTCAGCGTCTTACGCCCGGGCCCGGCGGAGTAGTAGTGGAGACGGTTTCTACGAATACGTTTTCCCCTCCGGAAAATGTACAACGGGTTATACTGCGGCTAAGAATGCGTTTTCTTTTGCAAGAAAACATATTTTCCCGAAAGGCGCTTATTGTTTTTAACCGTCAGGGGCCTGTTTGTGAAGATTCTTTTTACAGATTGGTCCCTGGTCTTCACCTACTCATATCTCCGCGACCGTAACTCCGAAGCTGGTGATTCCAAGCCCACGTCTTCGTATTGTCAAGCCCGTTCTATTGGTATCATTTTCAATATGTTGTCCACATACTAAAAATAACCATTTTGCCCTTGCCCCTAATCAGCCCCCTCCGAGAGAGAAACTTGTCCGGCGAATCTTTCGCGAGTTCCTCGCACTTTTTCCCGGAGAATCCTTCACCCCAGGCAAGCAATGATAGCCACTTGCATGATGGTCCTGCTGTAGCCATGGTTTTCCACTTGAATATTTAAATTATTTTGTGCATGTTAATATTTTCAGAATGATATATTTATGTTTTGTGAATCGATGCTCATCTTTATGCCATGATTATATGCATCTAGTTGATTGAATGCTTGCTTGCTATATTGTTATCATGTTCTTTTTTGGTAATTATTTTTCGATGCTAGCGATCATGCTATGTTAATTTGTAGTGTTATTATTTTTATTATACTTGTGCTATTCATGATCATCGGTATACTATGCTCAATTGCATCTAGAGAATGATTATTGTTGTTGATACGTTAAAAAAGTTATTTTGGCTATCCATGCTCGTGTTGATATTATGCAATGTCATGTCATCATGCTATTTTATTGTTATGACTTAGCTCATATACCTTCAAGTTAAACCGGACATTAATTAAACTTGAACAGTTGGCTGATCATAGTGCCATCGAATCGAGCTGAACAGTGCAGCACAACTTGTCTTATGGGAGACCTTAATGCAGTCTATTGTCATGCCTCTCGCCGGTGCCTCCAACTAGGAGGGGTATGTGCGCATGCTACCTTGGCCGGGTGGGCGCAATAACCTTGTGCGCCCAAGTGTGTTGTACCCGGGTTGTCCCCGTTTGGGACCGTTTTTGTTTTGCCACAGGTGGCGGCCACGAAGGTGGCGGATGTGACATGTTGACATCGGGGTCACCCATGACTTAGCCCAAGGGGGAGTTTGTCGGAGTGGCCGGGGGGGTGTGAGGGTGCATGAGATCGATTTTGTCGGGCGCTTGGTCCACCCGAATGGGAGCACGAGGCCATGGGTTCTGTGGTGTGGGCATAGTGTACTAACCTCTGCACGGTGTATATCTATCGATAGCCGTGCCCGCGGATATGGGGTCCAGTTCATAGTTGGTCACACTATGGGTCAATAGTAATAATAACCTGAATATTTAACAACCCACGGTTCGATGACGAAAGAAGTTGGTTGATCTTTATGTGATCGTGAGAGGATCATAGTGGTATCATTGCACCGAAGTTTGTTGTATTTTGGCGTTATGCGATAATCACGGGTGAAGATCAAGCTCCTTGTGGTTATGTGGTGATCACTACGGTATTGTAAATACCAAGCTTGATTTGATCTTGAGGTGATCGTGTGATGTCCACGAGGTAAGTGCTCCATGTGGTGGTTACGAGGTAACCTCCGAACAGAGTAAGTTGGATCCCGATATTTGTAAACATACTACATGCTAGTATCATTGTGTTCATATGTTCATAGCCATGCTCATCTCATGTGGTACTGTAGTATCATGCTCATCATTTTTAAAATATGTAAATGCAATGCTGTTGTATGTCTTAATTGCTTGGTTGCTGTGAGCTTGCAAGTACATTCAAAGTATTCACCTGGCGTGTCATGCCAGTTTTGCAGGTCATGCTGTGTTTGTTCGTCTTCAAGGATCTCGAGTCTGCGAGCTATGATACGCGTTCCAGCCAGAGTCCCTGCGGAGTGGAGTCCCTCGCTGTCGTCACTACTTTGCTACTAGAAGTTATTTCGCTGCTTCGAGTTGTTCTGCTGCAGCATAGAACTACCTGAGAGGCGTTGTGCTGCCGTGCCGATGTAATTCACTGTTATATCGGAACCCTTGTATTTGTAATAAAGAGCTGATTTGTTCTATGTCAAGCAGTGCCGTATTCCAATAGAACTTGATTTCTGGGCTGGAATACGGGGTGTTCCGGTCTCTCTGAGCCGGGGTGCCACAACGCTTGGTATCAGAGCAGGTATGGCTTGTAGGACGCTCTAGTCCGCGTGAATGTTAGAAACGTAGATATAGAATAGAGTCTAGTCAGTCGTTGCATTTGGTTGTTGCATCTGGTTGCTGCTATGCATGTAGAATTAATTTCTTTATCCAATCATTTATTCTGTTTGTATAGATGGCAGCCATCCCAAGTGAGTTCAATGTCGTTCCTATTGCGTTCAGCATCCCCCTGCACCTCTTATTCACTGCCTTACTTCACGACATGTGGCGTAGTCTCTATCCCAATGGAGATCCACAAGTTATAAGTCTTCTAGGTCCAGTTGAAGAAAGAATCCTGGAATTTATCACCCATGTTCATCTGTCAGCCATGATTCCTATTGGGAGACGCACCTAAAGTTTCTATGGTGGTTATGGTGCCACTCTAGAACATGGGTCCAGCTAGCCGCAATGGCAGGAGTCACGTGTTCGTCATCAAGAGAGTTTGATGCAGAGAACCATGCTTATCATTACTATCCTACCCTCATCAAGAATCCTAAGCGGGTTAGGTTCCCCTCTGTTCGTCTCAGGATGATGCGGCCATCTTCGCCATGTCCTGTTAGTGACGGCCGAGTATCTTCTCATTTCCGATCTAGTCTGAGATGCCACCAGAGCTAGGAGACTGCTGGTGCTACCCTAGTTCCATCTCAGTCTGCTTCTCCATCGACGCACGAAAGTCAGTAGGATTGGGTATGAGTTCAGTAATCAGCAAGAAGGGAAGTCAAGCAATCCTTGTCAAACAAGTAATCAACAATCGGAATGTCAAGAATATATATATATTATATATATATATATTATATATAATATATATATATATATATATATATATATATTATATATATATATTATATTCAGCTCATGAAAGAAGTATTCGGTCCTGCTCCACAAGTAATGCAAAGCTTACAATACAAGATTCCTCAGTCTTCCTCAGCAAGATAAGAGGATGACTTTCCGCATCAAATATTTGTCTTCTTCTGTAAGTTACCGCAGGAATCTTCCAGCATAAGGTACCAAGTCTTCCCTACCAGCCACTAACGGGGGAGCTTCTGCAGTACAATATCCAGTTTTCTTTAGCAGCTGCCTGACGAAAGTTCGAACCAAGCTATCCAGTCTTCCCCAACACAATACTCTCTATGGTTTCCAACACAAGCTATCAATCTCCCTCAGTACGACATTTGTACAGATATTTCACAGTGAGTTGGCAGCAAATGGCGGTGCATCCCAAGGATCCGATCCGCAATAGTTTTGTCAGAAGCAAAAAATCAGTCAGGACACAAGTCTTCCTCGGATTTGAATCATATATATATATATATATATATATACACACCACACACATCTAGGCTATTTTGTTTCGCGTAACAGAATGTTACCCTACTTGAACTGACGCAGTTGATAGGTGGACTGACATGGTTTGCCACCTGAACTGATCTTCCTGCGTCTTCGATAGACAGAAACAGGGGATTCCACGGGGAGCTTCCGGGGGTTCTCCGCGCGGTGCTGTGGGCCATTCATTCCCAGAGGAGAATGTACGGGTTCCGCACATGCGCGCGCTCACCTGGTCGTGTTTCCCGATCTCAAGTCACGGAGGTGACGGCGTGGGCATTTGGCGGCGGAGGTGGTTGCGGGCGTTGGTGTTTACCGTGGTGTTCGTAGCCGTTGATTTTACGTCCGCTTGTTGTTTTATGTGTTATGGGGATGTGAGAATGATCGATGGGTTAGAGTTTCTGGAGATTCTTTGACTGTAATTTCTGATGAGAAGTTTTGCTGTTCTTTGTCGTTGGCCATGGCCGCCATGCAAAAGTGTTCTTCTTTTTCTTGATGTTTTGTTTTCGAATTGGCGTTGCAGGGAGAGAGACGAGGATTGTATGAATAGATTTGTGTTGTCAATTTGGCTTCTTGAGTTGTTTCTACCCCGAATTCCCATGTGATTGGTCGTTGGCGGAGGTGGTGTATGGTGGCTGACTGTAGCCTACGATTTCTTGTAATCTGGTCAAATGAGTGTAATTAAGTTTCATGTTTTTCTGTGTTGTTTGAATGGCTACCGTATATGTAGTTGGACTGCTCCATGTCAAAGTTGTATTACTGTGCATGACATCAGAGTAAGTAGTTTCTACTGGCTGCTACCCAACCATCTACACTTTGAATATAAGCCCCTGCCCTCTGTCACTTTCATTCCACCAGCTGCCACCAAAGAAAAGCCAGATGGATCCTGAGCTGGGAGAGGTCACACAGGAGGAGGGGGATGCCGTCGATGTGAGGGCTGCAGTAGCAAAGCAGAGGAGGAGGAGCGCAGGCGCAGGTAGAGGCACGACATGCTGCCGAGGAGGAAGTGGAGGCAGAGTTCAACAGACGCCTTGCCCGCGAGGTGATGGATACTTGCAACTCCAATGAACTGGATCTACTTTTCCCAGACGGCAGGGGAAGGAACCATATACAAATTATCAGGGGCTAGGGTGAGAGCAGCCATGGCTCCACATCCATCCACCAGGGCCAAATGGCGTCGTTTCTTTGATCGTATGAACTGAAGTACGAATTTTTATGTTTTTAAGATTGTGTTGTGGAGAGAGCAGATGGTTGAATGGCTAAATGAATTCATCTTTCTACCTCTGAATGAGTTTTTTATCTACATATGTTGGTATGTGCACTTTGAACTGCTGCGTATGTGCTCTCCCATAATTATTTTGAACTGCTGCCGTATGTGCTCTCCCATAATTATTTGAACTACTGCTGTATCTGAAGTTGAACTGTTTTGCGGTCAATGTTGTATGACTTGTATAATAAAACATTTTGTACCAGCTGGCTGCCCACCTGCTATTATTTATTTTTATAATCTGCGAGTCTTCCTGGCTATAAATTCTATCCATCTATGTGTGGTGTGTGGCTCAGTCTCCCCCTCCTTTTTCTTCCTTCTTCCAGAATCAGATCTAGGTTCCTCCCTCTTCTCTTTGTTGTTTTCTCCCTTTTCCTGTGTTTCCCATGGAGGATTGTTCATGCGGGTGTCTCACAAAGATGGCGCGCATAGCTGACGGCTGTGTGTACGAATCTGGTTTGGAGCTCACCGAGAGTCAGCGCGTGGGCAACTTTTGTCGCTGCTGTACAGTAACCATGGGTTTCTTGCTCCCTATGTTTGTCGCCTGACGGTTGGGGACTTGGAGGAATCATGGGTATGTGTTTCTATTTTTTTTGTTTTCTTCTTTTTGAAGGTCTCATTTTGAATCCCATGGACTGAATCTGTAGTTTATTTTATCAATAGTTTTTCTATAATTTTTATTTGGTTTTGTCAGAAGTACAGTAGGGATTTGTGGGTGTATTTGTTCATTAGTTAACCGTATTTATCCCTTTTTGTATAATCCTTGTTCTATTTTTGTCAGATGTTATTTGTAGGGGGATTGATATGTATATTTTTTCAGTTTAGTCAGGACATATCACTAGTTAGTTTGGTGTTTTTGTTTGTTTCAGATTTTTTTTCACTTGTTATGCAACAGTTGCTAGATCTGTTCAAATATTCAGTTATGTCAGGTGTCACTTTATTTTCTACTCCCATGCCCATTTAAAGAAAATGTCACCCAGAATCAGGATTGTTGCTCCTAGTTCGGGGATACTGAAGATGGAGACTTAGAAAAAAAAAATGGGTATCAGTTGATGGAAGTTTCCTACCACATCGACTTTGATGGTTGCATCAACCTAACTACTGGGTGGAAGTAGTTTGTGGCAGAGTCTGGAATAGAGGATGGAGATTTGGTTATGGTATGTTCTCCAGAGGAAGATGACTCTCTGACGTTCAGAATTTATGTGCTGTAGGTTTAAATGTGGCAAATAACGCTGGTTGTGAGATTTGTGTGCGTTTGATTATGTTGCAGTGTTTTTTTTAAAACAATGCATGTGAGATGGTTGAAGTCTATGTTATTACCAGGGTTTGGAACAATTTGTTCGTATGTTATTGTATGCGCTATTTTTTTAATTTAATGCTTCCTTTTTTGGCTCAAGCACAACTGTTTTATTTTTTATATTTTTATATCTGAATTGGAACAAATATAGTTGAACTGATGTGCATCCTTTGTTTTTACTGGGATATTTTCATGTACATAGCTCACACACGAAAATATATGCTGATGATGGATATAGGACACTTGGATTGAGTTTGTTGAACTTGCATGCTATAATGATAGTACAGAACTATTTTGGATGTCAATGGCCAACCTGCATTCGTTTGTTGTAGAGCATTTTTTCTTACTATTGACAGGAATTTAGAGCACAATTTATTTTTTAGTTGAATAGTGATAGTTCTAGTATTTTTTTAAATAAAAAGATTTAATCTTGTTGCACAGTACATATTTTACTTGAACCTTTGAATTTTAGTAGTTGAACTTTTTAAAAATTTGTTCTGAAATTTTTATTACAATATTCTACGTTGAAGTAACCTTTTATATAGTTATCTTTAAAAAAAAGTATTTTTTTGTTTTATTTTTTTATTTTTTTACAACGAACATGTGTTTGAACTTTTCTACATTATTTTTTTTGAACTGAATATTTTATGAGGTTTTTTTAAAATTATCTGCATTTGTCCCTTTTAATTTGGTTCATGTGTGATCGGTAGGAATTTTGTATTGGGTCGCACTGTTGTATTGGGCCGTCCCCCGGAGCCATTGTTTTCGGCCCAAATAGGTCGTCCGCACGGCTGTGCAGTGGCGCGTGCGCGTGCGCTATGCGTTTAGTCCCACCTCGCTAACTGAGGGGGCTCTCGACCTGTTTATAAGCGTTGCCGAGTCTTACTAGTCGAACTCCTCCGAATACATACCTGAGCGCTTATACACGGCGCTCGCTCTCTGTCATGACCTATGGCCCTGGTCGGTTGGCCTGCAGTCTGGTTTACAATGGAATTCGCTGGTGGTTTCGCTGTTGGCCTGAGTCCTAGTAACCTCCTGCGTTGGGCCGCCCTGTCCCATGGGCGGGTCATTTTTTGGTTTCTTAGCATTTTTTGCTTCTAGTTTTTATGATTTTGTTTTTGCCTAGTATAAGTATTATTTTTTTATTTAGTACTGAATGTTCTCCTTACTTGAAGTGACATCTTTTTTTAAGTGTGCTTCCCTCGTTTCTCTTTGTTCTCATTTATTTTCAGCATTTTTTTTGGATTTTTGATGAAACATCCGGTTAAGATATATAGGACCGCACCGAGTGGCATAGTCGTACCGACACATTTTTTTTGTATGGACTGAAGAACATCTTTTTTTAGGGGGTGTGGGTGCATGGGGGGTGGGAAACAGAATAACCGCACTGCGCCTATCAAACGAGTGCACCGACTCCCCCTCCCCCATCCCGGTGAGGCCGAGCCAGGAACGAGCCGTAGCAGACGATGACACGGCGTGCCGCGGTGTCTGATGCGGAGGCGAGTCCGTAACATGACTTGCCACATTATCTATCTTTTTAGGGGAAAAACCAGCACCACACCGAGGGGCATAGTTGTACTGAAACATCTTCCTTGTATGGACTTGCCTCCATTATCTAGCTTAGGGGGTGTGGGTGCGTGGGGGGGAACAGAATAACGGCACTGCGCCTGTCAAACGAGCGCACTGCCGCGTTAGCGCGAGGTCGAGCCGGGGGGAGGGGGGTCGGGCCAGGAACGAGCCGTAGCAGGCGATGATGCGGCGTGCCGCGGCGTCGCATGCGGAGGCGAGTCCGTAACATGACTTGCCCCATTATCTATCTTTTTAGGTGGTGTGGGTGCGTGGGGGTGGGGGGAGAGAATAACCGCACTGCGCCTGTCAAATGAGCGCACTGCTGCGTTAGCTCGAGGCCGAGCCGGGAAGGGGGAGGGGGGTCAACCCCCCTCCCCCATCCCGGCGAGGCCGAGCCAGGAACGAGCCACAGCAGGCGACGACGCGGCGTGCCGCGGCGTCGCATGCAGAGGCGAGTCCGTAACATGACTTGCCCCATTATCTATCTTCTTAGGTGGTGTGGGTGCGTGGGGGGAACAGAATAACCGCACTGTGCCTGTCAAACGAGCGCACTGCCGCGATAGCGCGAGGCCGAGCCGGGGGGGGAGGGGGCCCCCATCCCGGCGAGGTCGAGCCAGGAACGAGCCGTAGAAGGCGACGACGCGCCGTGCCACGGCGTCGCATGCGGAGGCGAGTCCGTAACATGACTTGCCCCATTATCTATCTTTTTAGGGGGAAAACCAGCACTGCACCGAGGGGCATAGTTATACTGACACATCTTCCTTGTATGGAGTTGCCCCCATTATCTATCTTAGGGGGTGTGGGTGCGTGGGAGGGGACAGAATAACCGCACTGCGCCTGTCAAACAAGCGCATTGCCGCATTAGCGCGAGGCCGAGCCGAGCGGGAGGGGGACCCCCCCCTCCCCCATCCCGGCGAGGCTGAGCCAGGAACGAGCCGTAGCAGGCGACGACGCGGTGTGCCGCGGCGTCGCATACGGATGCGAGTCCGTAACATGACATGCCCCATTATCTATCTTTTTAGGGGGAAAACCTGCACCGCACCGAGGAGCATAGTTGTACTGACACATCTTCCTTGTATGGACTTGCCCCCATTATCTATCTTAGGGGGTGTGGGTGCGCGGGGGGGGGGGGGGTGGGCAGAATACCGCACTGCCGCATTAGCGTGAGGCCGAGCCGGGGGGGAGGGGGGTCGGGACCCCCTCTCCCCCATCCCGGCGAGGCCGAACCAGGAACGAGCCGTAGCAGGCGATGACATGGCATGCCGCAGCGTCGGATGCGGAGGCGAGTTCGTAACATGACTGTCCACATTATCTATATTTTTAGGGAAAAATCCAGCACCGCACAGAGGGGCATAGATGTACTGACACATCTTCCTTGTATGGACTTGCCCCCATTATCTATCTTAGGTGGTGTGGGTGCGTGGGGGGGGGGGCTGAATAACCGCACTGCGCCTGTCAAATGAGTGCACTGCCGCATTAGCACGAGGCCGAGCCGGGGAGGAGGGGGGGTCGGGACACCCCTCCCCCATCTCGGCGAGGCCGAGCCAGGAACGAGCCGTAGCAGGCGACGACGCGGCGTGCCGAGGCGTCGCATGTAGAGGCGAGTCCGTAACATGACTTGCCCCATTATCTAACTTTTTAGGGGAAAACCAGCACCGCACCGAGGGCCATAGTTATACTGACACATATTCCTTGTATGGACTTGCCCCCATTATCTATCTTAGGGGGTGTGGGTGCGTGGGGCGGGGGGACAGAATAACCGCACTGCGCCTGTCAAACGAGCGCACTGCCACTTTAGCGAGAGGCCGAGCCGGGGGGGAGGGGGTAACCCCCCTCCCCCATCCCGGTGCGGCCGAGCCAGGAACCAGCCGTAGCGGGCGACGATGCGGCGTGCCGCGGCGTCATATGCGGAGGCAAGTCCGTAACCTGACTTGCCCCATTATCTATCTTTTTAGGGGAAAAACCCAGCACCGCACCGAGGGGCATAGTTGTACTGACACATCTTCCTTGTATGGACTTGCGCCCATTATCTATCTTTGGGTGGATGGGTGCGTGTGGGGGACAAAATAACCGCATTGCGCCTATCAAACGAGCGCACTGCCGCGTTAGCGCTAGTGCGAGCCGGGGGAAGGGGTCGGGACCCCCTCCCCCATCCCGGGAGGCCGGCCCAGGAACGAGCCTAGACAGGCGACGAACGTGGCGTGCCGTGGCGTCGCATGGAGAGGCGAGTCCGTAACATGACTTGCCCCATTATCTACCTTTTTTAGGGGAAAACCAGCACCGCACCGCGGGGCATAGTTGTATTGACACATCTTCCTTGTATGGACTTGCCCCCATTATCTATCTTAGGGGGTGCGTGTGCGTGGGGGGGGGGGGACAGAATAACCGCACTGCGCCTGTCAAACGAGCGCACTGCCACGTTAGCGCGAGGCCGAGCCGGGGCCGTAGCAGGCGATGACTCGGCGTGCCGCGGTGTCGCATGCGGAGGCGAGTCCGTAACATGACTTGCCCCATTATCTACCTTTTTAGGTGGTGTGGGTGCGTGGGGGGGAAAGAATAACCGCACTGCGCATGTCAAACTAGTGCACTGCCGCATTAGCGCGAGGCCGAGCCGGGGGGGAGGGGGGTCGGGACCTTCCTCCCCCATCCCGGCGAGGCTGAGCCAGGAACGAGCCGTAGCAGGCAACAACGCGGCATGCCGCGGCGTCGCATGCGGAGGCGAGTCCGTAACATGACTTGCCCCATTATCTATCTTTTTTGGGGAAAAACCAGCTCCGCACCGAGGGGCAGAGTTGTACTGACACATCTTCCTTGTATGGACTTGCCCCCATTATCTATCTTAGGGGTGTGGGTGCGTGGGTGGGGGGGGACAGAATAACCGCACTGCGCCTGTCAAACGAGCGCATTGTCGTGTTAGCGCAAGGCCGAGCCGGGGGGGGAGGGGGTCGGGACCCCCCATCCCGGCGAGGCCGAGCCAGGAACGAGCCGTAGTAGGCGACGACATGGCGTGCCGCCTCATCGCATGCGGAAGCGAGTCCGTAACTTGACTTGCCCCATTATCTATCTTTTTAGGGGGAAAACCAGCACCGCACCGAGGGGCATTGTTGTACTGACACATCTTCCTTGTGTGGACTTGCCCCCATTATCTATCTTAGGGGTTGTGGGTGCGTGGGGGGGGGGACAGAATAACCGCACTACGCCTGTCAAAGAGAGCACTGCCACGTTAGCGTGCTGCCGAGCCGGGTGGTGAGGGGGGGTCGGGACCTCCCTTCCCTCATCCCGACGAGGCCGATCCAGGAACAAGCCGTAGCAGGCGATGACGCGGCATGCCGCGACATCGCATGCGGAGGCGAGTCCGTAACATGACTTGCCCCATAATCTATCTTTTCAGGGGAAAAACCAGCACCGCACCGAGGGGCATAGTTGTACTGACACATCTTCCTTGTATGGACTTGCCCCCATTATCTATACTTAGAGGGTGTGGGTGCGCGGGGGGGGGGGGGGAACAGAATAACCGCACTGCGCCTGTCAAACAAGCGCACTACCGCGTTAGCGCAAGTCCGAGCCGGGGGGGAGGGGGGAGGGACTCCCTTCCCCACCCCGGCGAGGCCGAGCCTGGAACGTGCCGTAGCAGGCGACGACACGGCGTGCCGCGGCGTCGCATGCGGAGGCAAGTCCGTAACATGACTTGCCACATTATCTATCTTTTTAGGGGAAAAACAAGCTCCGCACCGAGGGGCATAGTTGTACTGACACATCATCCTTGTATGGACTTGCCCCCATTATCAATCTTACGGGTTGTGGGTGCATGGGGGGTGGGAAATGAAATAACCGCACTGCGCCTGTCAACCGAGAGCACTGCCGCTTTAGCGCGAGGCCGAGCCGGGGGGTGAGGGGGGGTCGGGACCCCCCTCCCCCATTCCGGCGAGGCCGATTCAGGAACGAGCCGTAGCAGGCGACGACGTGGCGTGCCGAGGCATCGCATGCGGAGGCGAGTCCGAAACATGACTTGCCACATTATCTAATCTTTTCAGGGGAAAAACCAGCACCGCACCGAGGGGCATAGTTTACTGACACATCTTCCTTGTATGTGGGACTTTCCCGATATCTACTTAGGGGCGGTGGGGTGCGTGGGTGGGGAACAGAAAAACTGCACTGCGCCTATCAAACAAGCGCACTGCCGTGTTAGCGCGAGGCCGAGCCGGGGGGAGGGGGGTCTGGACCCCCTCCCCCATTCCGGCGAGGCCGAGCCAGGAACGAGCTGTAGCAGGCGACGACACGGCGTACTGCGGCGTCGCATGCGGAGGTGAGTCCGTAACATGACTTGCCCCATTATATATCTTTTTAGGGGAAAAACTAGCACCGCACCAAGGGGCATAGTTGTACTGGAACATCTTCCTTTTATGGACTTGCCCCCATTATCTATCTTTGGGGGTGTGGGTGCGTGGGGGGGAACAGAATAACCGCACTGCAACTGTCAAACGAGCGCACTGCCGCGTTAGCGCGAGCTGAGCCGGGGGGTCGGGACCCCCATCCCGGTGAGGCCGAGCCAGGACCGAGCCGTAGCAGGCGACGACGCGGCGTGCCGCGGCATTGCATCCGGAGGAGAGTCCTTAACATGACTTGCCCCATTATCTATCTTTTCAGGGGAAAAACCAGCACCGCACCGAGGGGCGTAGTTGTGCTGACATATCTTCCTTGTATGGACTTGCCCCCATTATCTATCTTAGGGGTTTGTGTGTGTGGGGGAGGGGAAACAGAATAACCTCAATGCGCCTGTCAAACGAGCGCACTGCAGTGGTAGCGCGAAGCCGAGCCGGGGGGGAAGGGGGGTCGGGACCCCCGTCCCCCATCCCAGCGAGGCCAAGCTAGGAACGAGCCGCACGCGGAGGTGAGTCCGTAACATGACTTTCCCCATTATCTATCGTTTTAGGTGGTGTGGGTGCGTGGGGGGGGGGGACAGAATAACCGCATTGCGCCTGTCAAACGAGCGCACTTCCACGTTAGCGCGAGGCCGAGCCAGGGGGGAGGGGGGTCCCCCCTCCCCCATCCCGGTGAAGCCGAGCCAGGAACAAGCCGTAGCAGGCGACGACGCGGCGTGCCGCGGCGTCGCATGCGGAGGCGAGTCCATAACATGACTTGCCCCATTATCTATCTTTTTAGGGGAAAAACCAGCACCGCACCGAGGGGCATAGTTGTATTGACACATCATCCTTGTGTGAACTTGCCCCCATTATCTATCTTAGGGGGGTGGGTGCATGGGGGGAATAGAATAACCGCACTACGCCTATCAAATGAGCGCACTTCCGAGTTAGCACGAGGCCGAGCCAGGGGGTTGAGGGGGGTCGGGACCCCCCTCCCCCATCCCGGAGGAGCCGAGCCAGGAACGAGCCCATAGCAGGCGACGACGTTGGGTGCCGCGCAAACACATGCGGAGGCAAGTCTGCTAACTGATTCCCCATTATCTATCTTTCAGGGGGAAAACCGCACTCCCGCAACCGAGGGGCAATTGTTACTGACACATCTTCACGTTAGGGACTTGCCCGCCATTATCCATCTTAGGGGTGTGGGTGCGTGGGTGGGGAACAGAATAACCGCATGCGATGTGGAAACAAGCGACACTGCCGCTCTACGCGCAGGCACGATCCGGGGGGGAGGGGGTGGGTACCCGGCAAGGCCGAGCCGGGGAAGACGAGCTCGCAGTGAGGCGACGACAACGGCGTGCCGCGGCGTCGCATGCGGATGCGAGTGCGTACCATGACTTGCCCCATGTATCTATCTTTTTAGGTGGATTTGGGTGGCATGGGGGGGGGAACAGAAAACCGCAACGCGCCTGTCAAACAAGCGATGCCCGCGTTAGCACGTGACGAGCTCGAACCGGGGGGGGTGGGACCCCCCCTCCCCCTTTCTACCCGCGAAGGCGAGCCCAAGGAATACATAGCAGCAGACGACGCTGTGCCGCGGCGTCGCATGCGGAGGCGAGTCCGTAACATGAACTTGCCCCATTATCTATACTTTTTAGGGGAAAAACCAGCACCGCAACGAGGCAGTTAATTGTACGACACATCTTCCTGTATGGACTTGCCCCCTTATCTATCTTACGGGGTGTGGGTGCGTGGGGCGGGGGGGGGACAGAAAACGCCGCACTGCGCCTGATCAAACGAGTGCACTGGCCCCTGCGTTAGCACGCTGTGCGAGCCGGGTGGGGAGGGGGGTCGGGGCCCACCTCCCCATCTGGCGAAGCTGGAGCTAGGACGAGCCGTTATCAGGCGAGGACCGGCGTGCCGTGGCGTCGCCATGCGGACG
Organism: Thinopyrum elongatum; assembly: GCA_011799875.1. Classification (NCBI taxonomy): domain Eukaryota; kingdom Viridiplantae; phylum Streptophyta; class Magnoliopsida; order Poales; family Poaceae; genus Thinopyrum; species Thinopyrum elongatum. The sequence goes on along the minus strand of JAAAXO010000628.1, from coordinate 132,783 downwards.
GCGAGTCGTAACATGGACTCTCCCCTTTATCTACCTTTTTGAGGTGGTGTGGGTGCGTGGGGGGGGGGGAAGAATAACTGCACTGCGCCTGTCAAACGACGCACTAGACCGTAACACTTGCGTGAGCCGAGCCTGGGGTGCGGGCGAGGCCTAGCAGGAAGAGCCGTGCAGGCACGACGCGGCGTGCCGCGGCGTCGCATTCGGGAGGCGAGTCCAGTTAACATGACTTGCGCCCCTTATTATCTTATAGGGGAAAAACGCACCGCACCGAGGGGCCGTAGTTGTACTGGACACATCTTCCTTGTATGGACTTACCCCCAATTATCTATTCATTAGGGGTATGGGTGAGTGGGGGACGGTGGAAACAATAAACCGCAATGCGCCTTCAAATGATGCGCACTGCTGTTAGGCGAGGCCAGCAGTGGGGGAAGGGGGTCGGGGACCCCCTCCCCCAATCCTGGGGAAAGCGAGCGAGGAACAGCCGTAGCACGTGTGAAGCGTGCCGTGCCGTGGCGTGCATGCGGAGGCGAGTCCGTAGCAATGACTTGCCCCTTTATCTACTCTTTACGTGTGTGTGGGTGCGTGGGGGGGGGACACGAATAACCGCCAACTGCGCATGGTCCAAACGAGCGCACTAACC
>JAAAXO010000628.1:60306-122928 GCA_011799875.1 Thinopyrum elongatum | reverse complement strand
AGGGGGTGTGTGTGTGGGGGGGAACAGAATAACCGCACTGCGCCTTTCAAACTAGCGCACTGCAGCGTTAGCGCGAGGCCGAGCCGGGGGGTGTGGGGGGTCGGGACCCCCCTCCCCCATCCCGGCAAGGCCGAGCCAGGAACGAGCCGTAGCAGGCGACGACACGGCGTGCCGTGGCGTCGCATGTGGAGGCGAGTCCGTAACATGACTTGCCCCATTATCTATCTTCTTAGGGAAAAACCAGCACCGCACCGAGGGGCATAGTTGTACTGACAAAACTTCCTTGTATGGACTTGCCCCCATTATCTTTCTAAGGGGTGTGGGTGCGTGGGGGAGGGGGAAACAGAATAAATGCAATGTGCGTGTCAAACGAGCGCATTGCCGCTTTTGCGCGAGGCCGAGCCGGGGGGGGTGGGGAAGGGGGGCCTCCTCCATCCCAGCGAGGCCAAGCTAGGAACGAGCCGTAGCAGGCGACGACGCGGCATGCCGCGGCGTCGCACGCGGAGGTGAGTCCGTAACATGACTTGCACCATTATCTATCTTTTTAGGTGGTGTGCCTTTCCTGCTAGTCCCCCCCCTCTGCGTGGCCGGTCGCATGCGGAGGTGAGTCCGTAACATGGACGCCCCTTTATCTACCTTTTTTGGTGGTGTGGGGTGCGTGGGGGGGAGGGGGAAGAATAACTGCATGCGCCTGCACAACCGAGCGCACTACCGCGTTAGTCGTTGAGGCCGAGCCTGGGGGGCGGGCGGAGGCCGAGACCAGGAACGAGCCGTAGCAGGCGACGAAGCGGCGTGCCGCGGCGTCGCATGCGGAGGCGAGTCCGTAACATGACTTGCCCCCATTATCTATCTTTATAGGGAAAAACCAGCACCGCACCGAGGGGCGTAGTTGTACGGACACATCTTCCTTGTAGGACTTACCCCCATTATCTATTTAGAGGGGTATGGGGTTGAGTGGGGGAGGTGGGAACAGAATAACCGCAAGTGCGCCTGTCAAATGAGCGCACTGCTGCGTTAGGCGACGAGGCCGAGCAGGGGGGAAGGGGCGGGTGGGACCTCCTCCCCCATCCTGGGGACGACGGAGCGAGGAACGAGCCGTAGCAGGTGACGACGTGGCGTGCCGGGCGTGCATGCGGAGGCGAGTCAGTAGCATGAACTTGCGCCCTTTATCTACCTTGTTACGTGGTGTGGGTGCGTGGGGGGGGGGGGAGAATAAACCGACCATGCGCGTGTCAAACGAGCGCACTACCGCGTTAGCGCCGAGGCCGAGACCGGGGGGAGAGGGGGAGGGGCGAGGCCGAAGCCAGGAGAAGAGCCGTAGCAGGCGACGACGCGGCGGGCCCCGGCATCAGCATGGAGGAGGCGAGTCCCGTAACATGACTTGCCCCATTATCTATCTTTCAGGGGGAAAAACAGCACCGCTTCGAGGGGGCTAGTTTGTACTGACACATCTTCCTTTTATGACTTGCCCCATTATCTATCTGTGGGGTATGGAGCGAGGGGGGGGGGGAACAGACATAACTGCACTGCGCCTTTCAAACGGCGTACTGCGCCATTACGCGAAAGGCGAGCCGGGGGTGAGGGGGGTCCAGACCCCTCTCCCCCATCCCCGGTGAGGCAGGATCCGGAACGAGCCGTAGCAGGCGACGACGCGGCGTACCGAGGGGCGAGTCCGTAACGTGACTGCCCCATTATTATCTTTTCGGGGAAAGGAAAAACCAGCACCGCACCGAGGGGCATAGTTGTACTGCACCAATCTTCCTGTATGGACTTGCCCCGAGTATCTATCTAGGGTGGTGGGGGTGGCGTGGGGGGGGGGGGACAGAATAACCGCACTGCTCCAGTCAAACGAGCGCACTGCCGCGTTAGCGCAAGGCCGAGCCGGGGGGGGAGGGGGGTCGGGACCCCCTCCCCCATCCCGGCGAAGCCAAGCCAGGAACGAGCCGTAGCAGGCGATGACGCGACGTGCCGTGGCGTCGCATGCGGAGGCGAGTCCGTAACAAATTGACTGCCCTTTATCTACCTATTACGTTGTGTGGGTGGCGTTGGGGGGGGGGGAACAGAATAAACTGCAATGCGCCATGTCAAACGAGGCGCACTACCTGCGTTAGGCTGGAGGCCGAGCCCGGGGGAGGACGGGGTCGGGTGAGGCCCGAGCCAAGGAACGAGCGTAGCAGTCGACCAGCGGGCGTGCGTGGCGTCGCATGCGGAGGCGAGTCGTCCGTAACATGACTGCCCCATTATCTATCTTTCAGGGGGAAAAAAACCAGCACCGCATAGAGGGGCGTAGTTGTATGACACATCTTTCTTGTATGGACTTGCCCCCATTATTATCTTGGGGGGGGTGTGCGTGTGGGGGGGAACAGAGAATGAACCATGCGCCTTTCAAACGAGCACACTGACGCGTTAGCGCGAGGGAGCCGGGGGATGAGGGGGGTCAGGACCCCTCTCCCATCCCGGCAAGGCCGAGCCAGAGGGAACAAGCCATAGAGGCGACGACACGTGTGCCGCGGCTCGTCGAAATGGGGAGGCGAGTCCGTAACATGACTTGGCCCCATTATCTATCTTCCAAGGGGAAAAACCACACCGCACCGAGAGGCATAGTTGTACTGACACAACTTCGTTGTATATGACTTGCCCCTATCTTTCTTAGGGGGGTGTGGGTGCGTGGGGGAGGGGGAAACAGAGTAAACGCCAATGTGCTGTCAAACATGGCATTGCGAGTTAGCGCGGAGGGAGAGCCGGGGGGGGGGGGGACAGGGTGGTCACCCCCATCCCAGCGAGGCCAAGCTAGGAACAAGCCGTAGCAAGGCGACGACGTGGCATGCCGCGGCGTCGCACTGCGGAGGTGAGTCCGTAACATAACTTGCCCCATTATCTATCTTTTTAGGTGGTGTGCGTGTTGTGGGGGACGACAAAATAACACACGTTGCCTGTCAAGGATTGCACTACCGCATTAGCGCGAGAGGCCGAGCAGGGGGAGGGGGGCCGGGACCCCCCCCTCCCCCACCCGGTGAGGTCGAGCCAGCAACGAGCCATAGCAAGCGACGACGCAGTGTGCGCGGCGTCGCATGCGGAGGGAGTTGTAACATGACTTGCCCCATTATCTACCTTTTTAGGTGGGGAAACCAGCACGCCAACGAGGGGCATAGTTGTACTAACACATCTTCCTTGTATATGACTTGCCCCCTTATCTACCTTAGGGGGTGTGGGGTGTGTGGGGGGAACCGAATAACCACACTGCCGCTGTCAACGAGCGCACTGCGTGTTTAGCGCGAGGCGAGCGGGGGGGGGGGGGTCGGGACCCCCTCCCCATCCCGGCGAAGCGAGCCTGGAACGAGCTGCAGCATGCGACGACGCGGCGTGCCGTGCGTCGAATGCGGAGGCGAGTCCGTAACATGACTTGCCCTTTATCTACCTTTTTAGGTGGGTGGGTGCGTGGGGGGGGGGACAGAATAAACCGCCACTGCGCCTGTCAAACAAGCGCACTACCGCGCTAGCGCGAGGCACGAAGCACCGGGGGGGAGGGGGGTTCAGGCGAGGTCGAGCCAGGAACGAGCCGTAGCAGGCGACAAACGCGGCGTGTCGCGGGCGTCGCATGCGGAAGGCGAGTCGTAACAGACTTGCCCATTATCTATCTTTTCCGGGGGGAAAAACCAGACCGCACCAAGGGCGGGTTGTATGACACATCTTTCTTGTATGGACTTTCCACCCATTACTATCTTAGGGGGTGTGGGTGGTTGGGGGGAACAGAATAAAACGCACTGCGCCTTTCAAACTACGCGCAAGAGCGTTAGCGCGAGGCGAGAAGGGGGGTGGTTGGGGGGGTGGGAAAACACAATCCCCAATCCCGGAAAGGCCGAGCAAGCCAGAAAGGAACGAGCCGTAGACAGGCGACGACACGGGTGCCGTGGCGTGCTGTGGAGGCGAGTCCGTAACATGACTTGCCCCATATCTATCTTCTTAGGGAAAATACACCAGCACCGCACCGAGGGGCATAGTTGTACTGACAAAAACTCTCTTGTAGACTTGCCCCCATTATCTTTCTAAGGGGGTGGGGCGGTGGGGAGGGGGGAAACAGAATAAATGCAATGTGCCTGTCAAACGAGCGCATGCCGCTTTTGGCGAGGCCGAGCGGGGGGGTGGGGAAGGGGGGGCCTCCTCCTCCCAGCGAGGCCAAGTAGGAACGAGCCGTAGCAGGCGACGACGCGGCATGCCGCGCGGTCGCACGCGGAGGTGAGTCCGTAACATGACTTGCACCATTCTATCTTTTTAGGTGGTGTGCGTGTGGTGGGGGGCTGGACAGAATAACCGCACTGCGCCTGTAAAAAAGGCACTACTGCGTTTAGCGCGAGGGCAGGCGGGGGGGAAGGGGGCCGGCGACCCCCTCCCCCATCCGGTGGTGATGTCGAGCCAGGAACGAGCCATAGCAGGCGACGACGCAGCGTGCCGCGCGTCTCATGCGGGAGGCGAGTCTGTAACATGACTTGCCCCATTATCTATATTTTTAGGGGAAAAACCAGCACCGACACCGAGGGGCATAGTTGTACTGACACATCTTCCTTGTATGGACTTGACCCCATTATATATCTTAGGGGGTGTGGGGTGAGTGGGGGGGAGGGGGACAGAATAACCACACTGCGCCTGTCAAACGAGCGCACTACCGCGTTAGCGTGAGGCCGCCGGGGGGAGGGAGGTCGCGCCCCTCCCCATCCCGGCGAGCCGAGCCAGGAACGAGCCGAGCAGGCGACAAACGCGGCGTGCCGTGGCTGTGCATGCGGAGGCGAGTCTTTGTAAACATGACTGCCCCTTTATCTACATTTTTAGGTGGTGTGGGTGCGTGGGGGGGGGGGACAGAAAAAACGCACTGCGCCTGTCAAACGAGCGCACTACCGCGTTAGCGCGAGGCCGACCCAGGGGGGAGGGAGGTCGGGCGGGCCGAGCCAGGAACGAGCCGTGGCAAGCGACAACGCGGCGTGCCACGGCGTCGAATGCGGGAGGCAGTCCGTAACATGACTTGCCCATATCTATCTTTCAGGGGAAAAAACCAGCACCGCACCGAGGGGCGTAGTTGTTGTATTGACACATCTTTCTGTAGGACTTGCCCCCATTCTTATCTTAGGGGGTGTGGGTTCGTGGGGGGGGGGGGGGGGGGAACAGAATAACCGCACTGCGCCATTCAAACGATCGCACTGCAGCGTTAGCGCGAGGCCGAGCCAGGAACGAGCCATAGCAGGCGACGACACGGCATGCCGTGGCGTCGCATGCGGAGGCGAGTCCGTAACATGACTTGCCCCATTATCTATCTTCTTAGGGGGAAAACCAGCACCGCACCGAGGGGCATAGTTGTACTGACACATCTTCCTTGTATGGACTTGCCCCCATTATATTTCTTAGGGCGTGTGGGTGCGTGGGGGAGGGGGAAACAGAATAAACGCAATGTGCCTGTCCAACAAGCGCATTGCCGCGTTAGCGCGAGGCCGAGCCGGGGGGGGGGGGGGGAAGTGGGGTCTCCCCCATCCCAGTGAGGCCAAGCTAGGGACAAGACGTAGCAGGCGACGACGCGGCATGCCGCGGCGTCGCGCGCGGAGGTGAGTCCGTAACATGACTTGCCCCATTATCTATCTTTTAGGTGGTGTGGGTGTGTGAGGAATGGGGGAAACAGAATAACCGCACTGTGCTGTCAAACGAGCGCACTGCCGTGACTAGCGCGGGCCGAGGTTGGGGGGACCCCCCTCCCCCATCCGGTGAGGCCGAGCGAGGAAGAGCCGTAGCAGGCGACGACGCGGCGTGCCGCGGCGTCGCATGCGGAGTCGAGTTGTAACATGACTTGCCCCATTATATCTTTTTTTGGGGGAAAAAACCAGCACCGCACCGAGGGGCAAGTTGTACTGACACATCTCTCTTGTGTGGACTTGCCCCCCATTATCTATCTAGGGGGTGTGGGTGCATGGGGGGGGGAACAGAATAAACCGCACTGCGCCTGTCACCGAGCGCACTGCGCGTTAGGCGAGGCCGAGCCATGGGGTGGGTTGGGTCGGGACCCCCCTCATCCATCCCTGCGAGGCCAAGACAGGAACGAGCCGTAGCAGGCGACTCCGCGGCGTGCCGCGCCGGAGTCGCTGCGTAGGCGAGTCCGTAACATGACTTGCCCCATATCTATCTTTTTAGCGGGATAACCAGCACCGACACCGAGGGGCAAAGTTGTTCTGACACTGTTCCTGGTGTGGATTTGCCCCCATTATCTATCTTAAGGGTTGGGGTGCGTGGGGGGGGGACAGAATAACCACAATGCGCCTTTCAAACGAGCACACTGCGCGTTAGCGCAGGCCGAACCAGGGGGGAGGGGGTCGGGACCCCCTCCCCCATCCCAGAGAAGCCGAGCCAGGAAAGAGCCGTAGCAGGCGACGACGCGGCATGCCGTGGCGTCTCATGAGGAGGCCAGTCCGTAACATGACTTGCCCCCTTATCTACCTTTTAGGTGGTGTGGGGTGCGTGGGGGGGGGTGGGACAGAATAACCACACCTCGCTGTCAAACGAGCGCATACCGAGTTAGCGCGAGGCCGAGCCCGGGGGGGGGGGGAGGGAGTCGGGCGAGGCCGAGCCAGGAACGAGCCGTTAGCAGGGCACAACGCGGCGTGTCGCGCATAGTTGTTGTACGACACAAGCTCCTTGTATGGACTTCCCCCGTTATATTCTAGGGGGGTGGGGTGAGGGGGGGGGGGGGACAGAATAACGCACTGCTCAGTCAAACGAGCGCACTGCCGCGTTAGCGCAAGGCACGAGCCGGGGGGGAGGGGGGTCGGGACCCCTCCCCCATCCGGGAAGCCAACCAGGAACGAGCCGTAGCAGGCGATGACGCGACGTGCCGTGGCGCGCATGCGGAGGCGAGTCCGTAACAGACTTGCCCCATCTACCTTTTGACGTGTGTGGGTGCGTGGGGGGGGGGACAGAATAACTGCAATGCGCCTGTCAAACGAGCGCACTACCGCGTTAGCGCGAGGCCGAGCCCGGGGGAGGACGGGGGTCGGGTGAGGCCGAGCCAGGAACGGAGCCGTAGCAGGGCGACAACGCGCGGCGTGCGTGGCGTCGCTGCGGAGGCGAGTCCGTACATGACTTGCCCCATTATCTATCTTTTCAGGGGAAAAAACAGCACCGCATCGAGGGGCGTAGTTGTATTGAACAATCTTTCTTGTATGACTTGCCCCCATTATCTATCTTGGGGGGGGGTGTGCGTGGGGGGGAACGATATAACTGCACTGCGCCTTTCAAACGAGCACACTGCAGCTGTTAGTTAGCGCGAGGGGAGCCGGGGATGAGGGGGTCAGGACCCCTCTCCCCCATCCGGCAAGGCCGAGCCGGAACAAGCCATAGAGGCGACGACACGTGTGCCGCGCGGCGTCCATGGAGGCGAGTCCGTAACATGACTTGCCCATATCTATCTCTAGGGGAAAAACCAGCACCGCACCGAGAGGCATAGTTGTATGACCCAACTTCGTGTAGGACTTGCCCCCTTATCTTCTTAGGGGGTGTGGGTGGTGGGGGAGGGGGGAAACAGATTAAACGCAATGTGCCTGTCAAACATGCGCATTGCCGGAGTTAGCGCGAGGCACGAGCCGGGGGGGGGGGGAAGGGTGGTCACCCCCATCCCAGCGAGGCCAAGCTAGGAACAAGCCGTAGCAGGCGACGACGTGGCATGCCGCGGCGTCGCACGCGGAGGTGAGTCCGTAACATACTGCCCATTATCTACTTTTTAGGTGGTGTGCGTGTGTGGGGGGCGACCAAAATACACACTGTGCCTGTCAACGGATTGCACTACCGCATAGACGCGAGGCAGACCAGGGGGAAGGGGGGCGGGACCCCCACCCCTCCCCCATCCCGGTGAGGTCGAGCCAGCAACGAGCCATAGCATAAGCGACGACGCAGTGTGCCGCGGCGTCGCATGCGGAGGCGAGTCTGTAACATGACTTGCCCCATTATCTACCTTTTTAGGGGGAAAACCAGCACCGCACCGAGGGGCATAGTTGTACTAACACATCTTCCTTGTATGGACTTGCCCCCATTATCTACCTTAGGGGGTGTGGGTGCGTGGGGGGAACCGAATAACCACACTGCGCCTGTCAAACGAGCGCCATTGCCGTGGTTAGCGCGAGGCCGAGCCGGGGGGGAGGGGGGTCTGGACACCCCTCCCCCATCCCGGCGAGCCGAGCCTCGGAACGAGCTGAGCAGCGGACGAGCGGCGTGCGTGGCGTCGCATGCGGAGAGCGAGTCCGTAACATGACTTGCCCCTTTATTCTACCTTTTTAGGTGGTGTGGGTCGTGGGCTGGGGGGGGGGGACAGAATAACCGCACTGCGCCTGTCAACAAGCGACATACGCGTTAGAGCGAGGCGAGCCCGGGGGGGAGGAGGGGTCAGGCGGAGGCCGAGCGGAACGAGCCGTAGCAGGCGACAACGCGGCGTGTCGCGGCGTCGCAGCGGAGGCGAGTCCGTAACATGACTGCCCCTTATCTATCTTTTCAGGGGGAAAAACCAGCACCGCACCAAGGGGCGTAGTTGTATGATACATCTTTCTTGTATGGACTTTCCCCATTATCTATCTTAGGGGTGTGTGTGTGGGGGGGAACAGAATAACCGCACTGCGCCTTTCAAACAGCGCACTGCAGCGTTAGCGCGAGGCCGAGCGGGGGGTGTGGGGGTCGGGACCCCCCCTCCCCCATCCCGGCAAGGCCGAGCAGGAACGAGCCGTAGCAGGCGACGACACGGCGTGCCGTGGCGTCGCATGTGGAGGCGAGTCCGTAACATGACTTGCCCATATCTATCTTCTTAGGGAAAAACCTAGCACCGCCGGGGGCATAGTTTGTACTGACAAACTTCCTTGTATGGACTGCCCCCATTATCTTTCTAAGGGGTGGGTGCGTGGGGGAGGGGGGAAACAGAATAAATGCAATGTGCCTGTCAAACGAGCGCATTGCCGCTTTGAGCTGCGAGGCCAGCCGGGGGGTGGGGAAGGGGGGCCTCCTCCCATCCCAGCGAGGCCAAGCTAGGAACGAGCCGTAGCACGGCGACGACGCGGCATGCGCGTGCGTCGCACGCGGAGGAGTCCCGAACATGACTTGCCCCGTTATCTATCTTCTTAGGGGGAAACCAGCACCGCACCGAGGGGCATAGTTGTACTGACACATCTTCCTTGTATGGACTTGCCCCCATTATCTTTCTTAAGGGGTGTGGGTGCGTGGGGGAGGGGGAAACAGAATAAACGCAATGTGCCTGTCAAACGAGCGCATTGCCGCGTTAGCGCGAGGCCGAACCGGGGGGGGGAAGGGGGGTCTCCCCCATCCCAGCGAGGCCATGCTAGGAACGAGTCATAGCAGGCAACGACGCGGCATGCCGCGGCGTCGCGCACACAGGTGAGTCCGTAACATGACTTGCCCCATTATCTATCTTTTTAGGTGGTGTGGGTGCGTGGGGGAATGGGGGAAACAGAATAACCACACTGCGCCTGTCAAACGAGCGCACTGCCGCGCTAGCGCGAGTCCGAGCCGGGCCATCCCGATGAGGCCGAGCGAGGAACAAGCCGTAGCAGGCGAAGACGCGGCGTGCCGTGGCGTCGCATGCAGAGGCGAGTCCGTAACATGACTTGCCCCATTATCTATCTTTTTTGGGGAAAAACCAGCACCGCACCGAGGGGCATAGTTGTACTGACACATCTTCCTTGTGTGGACTTGCCCCCATTATCTATCTTAGGGGGTGTGGGTGCGTGGCGGGTGGGAAACAGAATAACCGCACTGCGCCTGTCAACCGAGCGCACTACCGCGTTAGCGCGAGGCCGAGCTGGGGGTGAGGGGGGTCGGGCCCCCCTCCCCCATCCCGGCGAAGCCGATCCAGGAATGTGCCGTAGGAGGCGCTTTCCTGCTAGTCCCCCCCCTCTGCGTGGCCGTGGCTCGATGCGGAGGTGAGTCCGTAACATGGACTGCCCCTTTATCTACCTTTTTTGGTGGTGTGGGTGCGTGGGGGGGAGGGGGAAGAATAACTGCACTGCGCCTGTCAAACGAGCGCACTACCGCGTTAGCGTGAGGCCGAGCCTGGGGGGTCGGGCGAGGCCGAGCCAGGAACGAGCCGTAGCAGGCGACGAAGCGGCGTGCCGCGGCGTCGCATGCGGAGGCGAGTCCGTAACATGACTTGCCCCATTATCTATCTTTATAGGGGAAAAACCAGCACCGCACCGAGGGGCGTAGTTGTACTGACACATCTTCCTTGTATGGACTTACCCCCATTATCTATCTTAGGGGGTATGGGTGAGTGGGGGAGGTGGAAACAGAATAACCGCAATGCGCCTGTCAAATGAGCGCACTGCTGCGTTAGCGCGAGGCCGAGCAGGGGGGAAGGGGGGTCGGGACCTCCCTCCCCCATCCTGGGGAAGCCGAGCGAGGAACGAGCCGTAGCAGGTGACGACGTGGCGTGCCGTGGCGTCGCATGCGGAGGCGAGTCCGTAGCATGACTTGCCCCTTTATCTACCTTTTTACGTGGTGTGGGTGCGTGGGGGGGGGGCAGAATAACCGCACTGCGCGTGTCAAACGAGCGCACTACCGCGTTAGCGCGAGGCCGAGACCGGGGGGGAGAGGGGGAGGGCGAGGCCGAGCCAGGAACGAGCCGTAGCAGGCGACGACGCGGCGTGCCCCGGCATCGCATGCGGAGGCGAGTCCGTAACATGACTTGCCCCATTATCTATCTTTTCAGGGGAAAAACCAGCACCGCTCCGAGGGGCGTAGTTGTACTGACACATCTTCCTTGTATGGACTTGCCCCCATTATCTATCTTAGGGGGTATGTGAGCGAGGGGGGGGGAACAGAATAACTGCACTGCGCCTTTCAAACGAGCGTACTGCCGCATTAGCGCGAGGCCGAGCCGGGGGTGAGGGGGGTCCAGACCCCTCTCCCCCATCCCGGTGAGGCCGATCCAGGAACGAGCCGTAGCAGGCGACGACGCGGCGTACCGAGGGGCGAGTCCGTAACGTGACTTGCCCCATTATCTATCTTTTCAGGGGAAAAACCAGCACCGCACCGAGGGGCATAGTTGTACTGACACATCTTCCTTGTATGGACTTGCCCCGATTATCTATCTTAGGGGGTGTGGGTGCGTGGGGGGGGGGGGACAGAATAACCGCACTGCTCCAGTCAAACGAGCGCACTGCCGCGTTAGCGCAAGGCCGACGGGGGGGGAGGGGGGTCGGGACCCCCTCCCCACATCCCGGCAAGCCAGCCAGGAAGAGGCAGCGTAGCAGCGTGACGCGACGTGCCGTGGCGTCGCATGCGAGGCGAGTCCGTAAAAATGACTTGCCCCTTTATCTACATTACGTTGTGTGGGTGGCGTGGGGGGGGGGGAACAGAATAACTGCAATGCGCCTGTCAAACGAGCGCACTACCGCGTTAGCGCGAGGCCGAGCCCGGGGGAGGACGGGGGTCGGGTGAGGCCGAGCCAGGAACGAGCCGTAGCAGGCGACAACGCGGCGTGCCGTGGCGTCGCATGCGGAGGCGAGTCCGTAACATGACTTGCCCCATTATCTATCTTTTCAGGGGGAAAAACCAGCACCGCATCGAGGGGCGTAGTTGTATTGACACATCTTTCTTGTATGGACTTGCCCCCATTATCTATCTTGGGGGGGGTGTGCGTGGGGGGGAACAGAATAACTGCACTGCGCCTTTCAAACGAGCACACTGCAGCGTTAGCGCGAGGCGGAGCCGGGGGATGAGGGGGGTCAGGACCCCCCTCCCCCATCCCGGCAAGGCCGAGCCAGGAACAAGCCATAGCAGGCGACGACACGGTGTGCCGCGGCGTCGCATGCGGAGGCGAGTCCGTAACATGACTTGCCCCATTATCTATCTTCAAGGGGAAAAACCAGCACCGCACCGAGAGGCATAGTTGTACTGACACAACTTCGTTGTATGGACTTGCCCCCTTATCTTTCTTAGGGGGTGTGGGTGCGTGGGGGAGGGGGAAACAGATTAAACGCAATGTGCCTGTCAAACATGCGCATTGCCGAGTTAGCGCGAGGCCGAGCCGGGGGGGGGGGGGAAGGTGGTCACCCCCATCCCAGCGAGGCCAAGCTAGGAACAAGCCGTAGCAGGCGACGACGTGGCATGCCGCGGCGTCGCACGCGGAGGTGAGTCCGTAACATAACTTGCCCCATTATCTATCTTTTTAGGTGGTGTGCGTGTGTGGGGGCGACAAAATAACACACTGTGCCTGTCAAAGGATTGCACTACCGCATTAGCGCGAGGCCGAGCCAGGGGGAAGGGGGGCCGGGACCCCCCCCTCCCCCATCCCGGTGAGGTCGAGCCAGCAACGAGCCATAGCAAGCGACGACGCAGTGTGCCGCGGCGTCGCATGCGGAGGCGAGTCTGTAACATGACTTGCCCCATTATCTACCTTTTTAGGGGGAAAACCAGCACCGCACCGAGGGGCATAGTTGTACTAACACATCTTCCTTGTATGGACTTGCCCCCATTATCTACCTTAGGGGGTGTGGGTGCGTGGGGGGAACCGAATAACCACACTGCGCCTGTCAAACGAGCGCACTGCCGTGTTAGCGCGAGGCCGAGCCGGGGGGGGGGGGTCGGGACCCCCTCCCCCATCCCGGCGAAGCCGAGCCTGGAACGAGCTGCAGCAGGCGACGACGCGGCGTGCCGTGGCGTCGCATGCGGAGGCGAGTCCGTAACATGACTTGCCCCTTTATCTACCTTTTTAGGTGGTGTGGGTGCGTGGGGGGGGGGACAGAATAACCGCACTGCGCCTGTCAAACAAGCGCACTACCGCGTTAGCGCGAGGCCGAGCCCGGGGGGGAGGGGGGTCAGGCGAGGCCGAGCCAGGAACGAGCCGTAGCAGGCGACAACGCGGCGTGTCGCGGCGTCGCATGCGGAGGCGAGTCCGTAACATGACTTGCCCCATTATCTATCTTTTCAGGGGGAAAAACCAGCACCGCACCAAGGGGCGTAGTTGTATTGACACATCTTTCTTGTATGGACTTTCCCCCATTATCTATCTTAGGGGGTGTGTGTGTGGGGGGGAACAGAATAACCGCACTGCGCCTTTCAAACTAGCGCACTGCAGCGTTAGCGCGAGGCGAAGGGGGGGGTTGGGGGGGTGGGAAAACTCCCCATCCCGAAGGCCAGAGCCGAGGAACGAGCCGTAGCAAGGCGACGACACGGCGTGCCGTGGCGTGCATGTGGAGGCGAGTCCGTAACATGACTTGCCCCATTATCTATCTCTTAGGGAAAAAACCAGCACCGCACCGAGGGGCATAGTTGTACTGACAAAACTTCTTGTAGGACTTGCCCCCATTATCTTTCTAAGGGGTGTGGGTGCGTGGGGGAGGGGGGGAAACAGAATAAATGCAATGTGCCTGTCAAACGAGCGCATTGCCGCTTTTGCGCGAGGCCGAGCCGGGGGGGTGGGGAAGGGGGGCCTCCTCCTCCCAGCGAGGCCAAGTAGGAACGAGCCGTAGCAGGCGACGACGCGGCATGCCGCGCGGTCGCACGCGGAGGTGAGTCCGTAACATGACTTGCTACCATATCTATCTTTTTAGGTGGTGTGCGTGTGGTGGGGGGGCTGGACAGAATAACCGCACTGCGCCTGTAAAAAAGGCACTACTGCGTTTAGCGCGAGGGCAGGCGGGGGGAAGGGGGCCGGCGACCCCCTCCCCACATCCTGTGATGTCGAGCCAGGAACGAGCCATAGCAGGCGACGACGCAGCGTGCCGCGCGTCTCATGCGGAGGCGAGTCTGTAACATGACTTGCCCCATTATCTATTTTTTAGGGGAAAAACCAGCACCGCACCGAGGGGCATAGTTGTACTGACACATCTTCCTTGTATGGACTTGCCCCATATATATCTTAGGGGGTGTGGGGTGGTGGGGGGGGGGACAGAATAACCACACTGCGCCTGTCAAACGAGCGCACTACCGCGTTAGCGTGAGGCCGAGCCGGGGGGGAGGGAGGTCGCGACCCCCTCCCCCATCCCGGCGAAGCCGAGCCAGGAACGAGCCGTAGCAGGCGACAACGCGGCGTGCCGTGGCGTCGCATGCGGAGGCGAGTCTGTAACATGACTTGCCCCTTTATCTACATTTTTAGGTGGTGTGGGTGCGTGGGGGGGGGGGACAGAAAAACCGCACTGCGCCTGTCAAACGAGCGCACTACCGCGTTAGCGCGAGGCCGACCCAGGGGGGAGGGAGGTCGGGCGAGGCCGAGCCAGGAACGAGCCGTGGCAAGCGACAACGCGGCGTGCCACGGCGTCGAATGCGGAGGCGAGTCCGTAACATGACTTGCCCCATTATCTATCTTTTCAGGGGAAAAACCAGCACCGCACCGAGGGGCGTAGTTGTATTGACACATCTTTCTTGTAGGACTTGCCCCCATTATCTATCTTAGGGGGTGTGGGTTCGTGGGGGGGGGGGAACAGAATAACCGCACTGCGCCATTCAAACGATCGCACTGCAGCGTTAGCGCGAGGCGAGACAGGAACGAGCCATAGCAGGCGACGACACGGCATGCCGTGGCGTCGCATGCGGAGGCGAGTCCGTAACATGACTTGCCCCATTATCTATCTTCTTAGGGGGAAAACCAGCACCGACCGAGGGGCATAGTTGTACTGACACATCTTCCTTGTATGGACTTGCCCCCATTATATTTCTTAGGGCGTGTGGGTGCGTGGGGGAGGGGGAAGGGGAAACAGAATAAACGCAATGTGCCTGTCCAACAAGCGCATTGCCGGTTAGCGCGAGGCCGAGCCGGGGGGGGGGGGGGGAGTGGGGGTCTCCCCCATCCCAGTGAGGCCAAGCTAGGGACAAGACGTAGCAGGCGACGACGCGGCATGCCGCGGCGTCGCGCGCGGAGGTGAGTCCGTAACATGACTTGCCCCATTATCTATCTTTTTAGGTGGTGTGGGTGTGTGAGGGAATGGGGGAAACAGAATAACCGCACTGTGCTGTCAAACGAGCGCACTGCCGTGCTAGCGCGAGGCCGAGGTTGGGGGGACCCCCCTCCCCCATCCCGGTGAGGCCGAGCGAGGAACGAGCCGTAGCAGGCGACGACGCGGCGTGCCGCGGCGTCGCATGCGGAGTCGAGTCTGTAACATGACTTGCCCCATTATCTATCTTTTTTGGGGAAAAACCAGCACCGCACCGAGGGGCATAGTTGTACTGACACATCTTCCTTGTGTGGACTTGCCCCCATTATCTATCTTAGGGGGTGTGGGTGCATGGGGGGGGGAACAGAATAACCGCACTGCGCCTGTCAACCGAGCGCACTGCCGCGTTAGCGCGAGGCCGAGCCATGGGGTGAGGTTGGGTCGGGACCCCCCTCATCCATCCCTGCGAGGCCAAGACAGGAACGAGCCGTAGCAGGCGACTCCGCGGCGTGCCGCGGCGTCGCATGCGTAGGCGAGTCCGTAACATGACTTGCCCCATTATCTATCTTTTTAGCGGGATAACCAGCACCGCACCGAGGGGCAAAGTTGTTCTGACACATGTTCCTGGTGTGGATTTGCCCCCATTATCTATCTTACGGGTTGTGGGTGCGTGGGGGGGGGGACAGAATAACCACACTGCGCCTTTCAAACGAGCACACTGCCGCGTTAGCGCGAGGCCGAACCAGGGGGGAGGGGGGTCGGGACCCCCTCCCCCATCCCAGAGAAGCCGAGCCAGGAACGAGCCGTAGCAGGCGACGACGCGGCATGCCGTGGCGTCTCATGCGGAGGCCAGTCCGTAACATGACTTGCCCCTTTATCTACCTTTTTAGGTGGTGTGGGTGCGTGGGGGGGGGTGGGACAGAATAACCACACCTCGCCTGTCAAACGAGCGCACTACCGCGTTAGCGCGAGGCCGAGCCCGGGGGGGGGGGGGGAGTCGGGCGAGGCCGAGCCAGGAACGAGCCGTAGCAGGCGACAACGCGGCGTGTCGCGGCGTTGCATCCGGAGGCGAGTCCGTAACATGACTTGCCCAATTATCTATCTTTTCAGGGGGAAAACCAGCACCGCACCGAGGGGCGTAGTTGTATTGACACATCTTTCTTGTATGGACTTGCCCTCATTATCTATATTAGGGGGTGTGGGTGCGTGGGGGGGAACAGAATAACCGCACTGCGCCTTTCAAATGAGCGCACTGCAGCGTTAGCGCTAGGCCGAGCCAGGAATGAGCCGTAGCAGGTGACCACACGGCGTGCCGCGGCGTCGCATTTGGAGGCGAGTCCGTAACATGACTTGCCCCGTTATCTATCTTCTTAGGGGGAAACCAGCACCGCACCGAGGGGCATAGTTGTACTGACACATCTTCCTTGTATGGACTTGCCCCCATTATCTTTCTTAAGGGGTGTGGGTGCGTGGGGGAGGGGGAAACAGAATAAACGCAATGTGCCTGTCAAACGAGCGCATTGCCGCGTTAGCGCGGAGGCCGAACCGGGGGGGGGAAGGGGGGTCTCCCCCATCCCAGCGAGGCCATGCTAGGAACGAGTCATAGCAGGCAACGACGCGGCATGCCGCGGCGTCGCGCACACAGGTGAGTCCGTAACATGACTTGCCCCTATCTATCTTTTTAGGTGGTGTGGGTGCGTGGGGGAATGGGGGAAACAGAATAACCACACTGGCCCTGTCAAACGAGCGCAATGCCGCGCTAGCGCGAGGCGAGCCGGGCATCCCGATGAGGCCGAGCGAGGAACAAGCCCTAGCAGGCGAAGACGCGGGTGCCGTGGGCGTGCATGCAGAGGCGAGTCCGTAACATGACTTGCCCCATTATCTATCTTTTTTGGGGAAAAACCAGCACACGCCACCGAGGGGCATAGTTGTTTTAACGTTTTGGACACCATCTTCCTGTGTGGACTTGCCCCCATTACTATCTTAGGGGGTGTGGGTGCGTGGGGGTGGGAAACAGAATAACGCACTGCGCTGTCAACCGAGCGCACTACCGCGTTTAGCGCGAGGCCGAGCTGGGGGTGAGGGGGGTCGGGCCCCCCTCCCCATCCCGGCGAAGCCGATCCAGGAATGTGCCGTAGTAGAGGCGACGACGCGGCCTGCCGCGGCATCGCATGCGGAGGCGAGTCCGTAACATGACTTGCCCCATTATCTATCTTTTTAGGGGGAAAAACAGCACCACACCGAGGGGTATAGTTGTACTGGACACATCTTCCTCGTATGGACTTGCCCCCATTATCTATCTTAGGGGGCGTGGGTGCGTGTGTGGGGAACAGAATAAACACTGCGCTTGTCAAACAAGCGCACTGCCGCGTTAGCGCCGAGGCCGAGAGGGGGGAGGGGGGTCGGGACCCCCTCCCCTTCCCGGCGAGGCTGAGCCAGGAACGAGCCGTAGCAGGCGACGACACGGCGTGCCACGGCGTGCCACGGCGTTGCATGCGGAGGTGAGTCCATAACATGACTTGCCCCATTTATATCTTTTAGGGGACAAACCAGCACCGCACCGAGGGGCATAGTTGTACTGACACATCTTCCTTGTATGGACTTGCCCCATTATGTATCTTAGGGGGTGTGGGTGCGTGGGGGGGGAAGAGAATAACCGAATGCGCTCCTGTCAAACGAGCGCATTGCCGCGTTAGCGCGAGGCTAAGCCGGGGGGAGAGTCGGGACCCCCCCTCCCCCATCTCGGCGAGGCCGAGCCAGGAACGAGCCATAGCAGGCGACGACGCGGTGTGTGCCGCTGCGTCGCAAGCGGAGGCGAGTCATAACATGACTTGCCCCATTATCTATCCTTTAGGGAAAAACCAGCACCGCACCGATGGGCATAGTTTGTAATGACACATCTTTCTTGTATGGACTTGCCCCCATTTTCTATCTTAGGGGGTGTGGGGCGTGGGGGAGGGGGAAACAGAATAACCGAATGCGCCTGTCAAACGAGTGCACTGCCGTGGTAGGCGCGAGGCGAGCGGGGGAAGGGGGTCGGGACCCCCCCTCCCCCATCCCAGCGAGGCCAAGCTAGGAACGAGCCGTAGCAGGCAACGACGCGGCGTGCCGCTGCGTCGCACGCGGAGGTGAGTCCGTAACATGGCTTGCCCCATTATCTATCTATTTAGGTGGTGTGCGTGCGTGGGAGGGGACAGAATAACCGCACTGCGCCTATCCAACGAGCGCACTTCCGTGTTAGCGCGAGGCCGAGCCGGGGGTGAGGGGGGGTCGGGCCCCCCTCCCCCATTACGGCGAGGCTAAGCCAGGAACAAGCCGTAGCAGGCGACGACGCGGCGTGCCGCAGCATCGCACGCGGAGGTGAGTCCGTAACATGACTTGCCCCAATATCTATCTTTTCAGGGGGAAAACGAGCACCGCACCGAGGGGCATAGTTGTACTGACACATCTTCCTTGTATGGACTTGCCCCCATTATCCATCTTAGGGGTTGTGGGTGCGTGGGAGGGACAGAATAACCGCACTGCGCCTGTCAAACAAGAGCACTGCCGCATTAGCGCGAGGCCGAGCCGGGGGGAGGGGGGTCCCGGCGGGGCCGAGTCAGGAACGAGCCACAGCAGGCTACGACGCGGCGTGTCGTGGCGTCGCATGCGGAGGCGAGTCCGTAACATGACTTGCCCCATTATCTATCGTTTTAGGGGGAAAACCAGCACCGCACCGAGGGGCGTAGTTGTACTGACACATCTTCCTTGTATGGACTTGCCCCCATTATCTATCTTAGTCGGTGTGGGTGCGTGGGGGAGGGAATAGAATAACCGCATTGCGCCTGTCAAATGAGCGCACTGCCGCGTTGCAGCGAGGGCCGAGCCGGGGGGGGGGGGGGTCTCCCCCATCCCGGTGAGACCGAGCCAGGAATGAGCCATAGCAGGCGACGACGAGGCGTGCCGCGGAGTCGCATGCGGAGGCGAGTCCGTGACATGACTTGCCCCATTATCTATCTTTTTAGGGAATAAACCAGCACCGCACCAGGGGGCTAGTTGTATGACACATCTCCTTGTGGACTTGCCCCCATATCCTTAGGAGGTGGGAGGCGAATGGCGGGGGAACAGAATAACGCCCTGCCTGCATCAAATGAGCGCACTTCGGTTAGATGAGGGGAGCGGGGGGAGGGGGGGGTGGGAACCAACTCCATAGCTGGAGGCACGAGACAGGAGGAAGAGAGTCGTAGCAGAGGATCGACGGGCGTGCGCGGCATCGCATGCGGAGGGAGTCCGTAACATGACCCCCCTTGCCCATATCTATCTTTTCAGGGGGAAAACCCAGCCCCGCACCGGGGACATAGTTGTACTCACTATTCCGTTGTAGGCTGCCACCTTCCCTAGGGCGCTCTGGGCGTGAGCCTCCGTCGGGCCGGGCTGCGCAGTGGTGTACAGGAATACAACGTCTCGGAAACGCGCACGCTTTAGAAAGACTGCACCCCCACCTCTACCGCAGTTCTGAGCCGCCCCTCGCGCCGACGCTGTCCGCCGAGCCGGGGAGGAGGGGCCTGGGCACCCCCCTCCCCCATCCCGGCAAAGCCGAGCCGAGAACGAGCCGTAGCAGGCGACGACGCGGCGGCGTGCCGTGACGTCGCGCATGCGGAGGCATAGTCGGTCGGTAACATGACTTGCCCATTATCTATCTTTTTAGGTGGTGTGGGGTGAGCGTGTGGGGGGGACAGAATAACCGACCACGACGCGCACAATCAATGAGCGCACATGCGTCGAGCGCCGACGGCACGAGGTCGGAGAGGGGGGTCGGGACCCCCCTCCCCCATCCCGGCGAGGTCGAGCCAGGAACGAGCCATAGTAGGCGATGACGCGGCGTGCCTCGGCGTCGCATGCGGAGGCGAGTCCATAACATGACTTGCCCCATTATCTATCTTTTTAGTGGAAAAACTAGCACAACACCGAGGGGCATAGTTGTAATGACACATCTTCCTTGTATGGACTTGCCCCCATTATCTATCTTAGAGGGTGTGGGTGCGTGGGGGGGAACAGAATAACTGCACTGCGCCAGTCAAACGAGCGCATTGCCGCGTTAGCGCGAGGCCGAGCCGGAGGGGAGGAGGGTCGGGACCCCCTCCCCCATCCCGGCGAAGCCGAGCCAGGAACGAGCCGTAGCAGGCGACGACGTGGCGTGCCGTGGCGTCGCATGTGGAGGTGAGTCCGTAACATGACTTGCCCCTTTATCTACCTTTTTAGGTGGTGTGGGTGCGTGGGGGGGGACAGACTAACCGCACTGGCCTGTCAAACAAGCGCACTACCGCGTTAGCGCGAGGCCGAGCCCGGGGGGGGGAGGGGGGTCGGGCGAGGCCGAGCCAGGAACGAGCCGTAGCAGGTGACGACGCGGCGTGCGGCGGTGTCGCATGCGGAGGCGAGTCCGTAACATGACTTGCCCCATTATCTATCTTTTTAGGTGGAAATCCAGAACCGCACCGAGGGGCGTAGTTGTACTGACACATCTTCCTTGTATGGACTTGCCCCCATTATCTATCTTAGGGGGTGTGGGTGCGTGGAGGGGGGCAGAATAACCGCACTGCGCCTTTCAAACAATCGCACTGCCGCGTTAGCGCGAGGTCGAGCTGGGGGGTGAGGGGGGTCGGGACCCCCTCCCCCATCCCAGCTAGGCCGGGCTAGGAACGAGCCGTAGCAGGCGACGATGCGGCGTGCCACGGCGTCGCATGCGGAGGTGTGTCCGTAACATGACTTGCCCCATTATCTATCTTTTTAGGTGGTGTGGGTGCGTGGGGAGGGGGGAAACAGAATAACCGCACTGTGCCTGTCAAACGAGCACACTGCCGCGTTAGCACGAGGTCGAGCCGGGGGGGATCCCCCTTCCCCATCCCGGTGAGGCGGAGCATGGAACGAGCCGTAGCAGGCGACAACGCGGTATGCCACGGCGTCGCATGCGGAGTCGAGTCCGTAACATGACTTGCCCCATTATCTATCTTTTTAGGAGAAAAACCAGCACCGCACCGAGGGGCATAGTTGTACTGACACATCTTCCTTGTGTGGACTTGCCCCCATTATCTATCTTAGAGGGTGTGGGTGCATAGGGGGGAACAGAATAACCGCACTGCGCCTAACAAACGAGCACACTTCCGCGTTAGCGCGAGGCCGAGCCGGAGGGTGAGGGGGGGTCGGGACCCCCCCTCCCCCATCCCGGCGAGGCCGAGCCAGGAACGAGCCGTAGTAGGCAACGACGCGGCGGGCCGCGGCATCGCATGCGGAGCCGAGTCCGTAACATGACTTGCCCCATTATCTATCTTTTTAGGGGGAAAACCAGCACCGCACCGAGGGGCATAGTTGTACTCACACATCTTCCTTGTATGGACTTGCCCCCATTATCTATCTTGCGGCTTGTGGGTGCGTGGGGGGTGGGAAACAGAATAACCGCACTGCGGCTGTCAACCGAGCGCACTGTCGGGTTAGTGCGAGGCCGAGCTGGGGGTGAGGGGGGGTGGGGACCCCCCCTCCCCCATCCCGGCGAGGCCATCCAGGAATGAGCCGTAGCAGGCGACGATGCGGCGTGCCGCGGCATCGCATGCGGAGGCGAGTCCATAACATGACTTGCCCCATTATCTATCTTTTTAGGGGAAAAACCAGCACCGCACAGAGGGGCATAGTTGTATTGGCACATCTTCCATGTATGGACTTGCCCCCAATATCTATCTTAGGGGGTGTGGGTGCGTGGGTGGGGAACAGAATAATCGCACTGCGCCTGTCAAACAAGCGCACTGCCGCGTTAGCGCGAGGCCGAGCCGGGGGGAAGGGGGGTCGGGACCCGCTCTCCCATCCCGGCAAGGCCGAGCCAGGAACGAGGCGTAGCAGGCGACGACACGGCGTGCCGCGGCGTCACATGCGGAGGTGAGTCCGTAACATGACTTGCCCCATTATATATCTTTTTAGGGGAAAAACCAGCACCGCACCGAGGGGCGTAGTTGTACTGACACATCTTCCTTGTATGGACTTGCCCCCATTATCTATCTTAGGGGGTGTGGGTGCGTGGGGGGGGGGACAGAATAACCGCACTGCGCCTGTCAAACGAGCGCATTGCCGCGTTACCGCGAGTCTGAGCCGGGGGGGTCGGGACCCCCCCTCCCCCATCCCGGCGAGGCCGAGCCAGGAAAGAGCCATAGCAGGCGACGACGTGGCGTGCCGCAGCGTCGCAAGCGGAGGCGAGTCCGTAACATGACTTGCCCCATTATCTATCCTTTTAGGGGGAAAACCAGCACCGCACCGAGGGGCATAGTAGTACTGACACATCTTCCTTGTGTGGACTTGCCCCCATTATCTATCTTACGGGTTGTGGGTGCGTGGGGGGTGGGAAACAGAATAACCGCACTGCGCCTGTCAAACGAGCGCACTGCCGCGTTAGCACAAGGCCGAGCCGGAGGGGAGGGGGGTCGGGACCCCCCTCCCACATCCCGGCGAAGCCGAGCCAGGAACGAGCCGTAGCAGGTGACGACGCGGTGTGCAATGGCGTCGCATGCGGAGGCGAGTCCGTAACTTGACTTGCCCCTTTATCTACCTTTTTAGTTGGTGTGGGTGCGTGGGGGGGGGGACAGAATAACCGCACCGAGGGTCATAGTTTTACTGACACATCTTCCTTGTATGGACTTGCCCCCATTCTCTATCTTAGGGGGTGTGGGTGCGTGTGGGGGGGGGGAACAGAATAACCGCACTGCGTGTGTCAAACGAGCGCACTGCCGCATTAGCGCGAGGCCGAGCCGGGACCCCCATCCCCCATCCCGACGAGGCCGAGCCAGGAACGAGCCATAGCAAGCGACGACGCGGCGTGCCGCGACGTCACATGCGGAGGCGAGTCCGTAACATGACTTGCCCCATTATCTATCATTTAGGCGAAAAACCAGCACCGACCGAGGGCGAGTTGTACTGACACTCTTCCTTGGTGGGACTTGCCCCCATTATCTATCTTAGGGGTTGTGGTGCGTGGGGGAGGGGGAAACAGAATAACCGCACTGCGCCTCAAAAGAGCGCACTACCGCGTTAGCGCGAGGCCGAGACAGGGGGGAGGGGATCGGGTCCCCCTCCCCAATCCAGCTAGGCCGAGCTAGGAACGAGTCGTAGCAGGCGACGACGCGGCGTGCCCGGCGTCGCAGCGGAGGGTGTCCGTAACATGACTTGCCCCATTATCTATCTTTTAGGTGGGTGGTGGTGACATGGGGGGGACAGAATAACCGCAGGGCGCTGTCAACGAGCGCACTGCCTCGTTAGCGCGAGGGTCGAGCCGGGGGGACGGGGGGTCGGGACCCCCTCCCCCATCCGGTGAGGCCGAGCCAAGAACGAGCAATGCAGGCGACGAGCGGCGTGCCGCGGCGTCGCATGCGGAGGCGAGTCCATAACATGACTGCCCCATTATCTATCTTAGGAGGAAAAACCAGCACCGCATGAGCGGCATAGTTGTACTGACCATCTTTTTTCTTGTATGGATTGATGAAGACACGTCGTTGGTAAGAAGCGGTTTTTGTCATACGCTTGTGGTCGATCTGTAACATAACTTGCCTCATTTGGTATCTTTGTTAGGTGCTGCATTGTATAATGTGTGCGGGCGTCATATGTGTACACGAGTGTGAGGATGCAATTCCTTTACATGAATTTGTGATTCAAAGCGTACCACCATTTTTTTGTACTTTTTGTTATTATTGAGAAATATTGTAGTTAATTTGTATAGTCTATGAAGGTATTTCAATTGTACTTTTTTGATCTTTTTTATGAACTGTTATGAGGTCTTATTTGTACTTAGCCGTTGTTTCTCCCTCTATATTAATTTTTTGTTGTTGCATTAATTTTTGCTATTATTTTTAGTACCAACTGCCCTGAGATAGTGGGCTTTGCCCTTTTTTTTCCACGATGTGGGCTTTAAGTTAGAGTTTCTCCCACTCCCCTTTTAACCTTCGCTTCCTCCCCGTTCCCTCCCCTCCCCTTTGGTTAGTTATTTGAAATCGCTTCCTTCTTTGTTTCCCTCCTCTCCTCTTTCGCATAGAAAGTGCTTCCCAGTTTCGCCGCGGGAGGAGCATCGTCCGGACGGGTTGAACTCCAGGGGGAAGCTCTGTGTGCTCTGTTGGTTCCTTTGCTCTGCCCTCGACTCCCCTCTGCGTCCCTTCTGTACAGATTTTTCCTGTATTTGTAAGTTGTTGCTCTCGTGCTGTCTTAGCTGGATTCACTAGGGTTCATTTGTCTTGAACGAATGGCTCGCGTGTGTGAGACTGGATTCAGTGGTGGAGTTTGTGTTTGCTGGTTAGAGTTTCTGCTTCGTTTGTGCATCCTTCGTTTCTGAAATCGGTTAAGAACCCTAATTTTTGCTCATCTGTCTGGCAGTTCTGGTTCGGACAGATTAGGTCTGTAGATCTCGATGGGTACATCATCTAGTCCAGACAAGTTGAATGCAGGTAATTCGTTGTGCTGAAAACCTTTTTTTGTGTGTTTGTGCTGATGATGTTTTATCAGATCTGGTGCTAATAGGTTTTAGTTGTATAGGTTGTTGTCGTATGGATTTTGATAGTTGTTAATTTTTGCCCTGGAATTGAGGTATGTCTAGTTTTTAGGTCGCTGTAACTGCATACAGGTTGGAGTACTTGATATACCATGTGTAGTTTGAAATGTTGTACTGGGCATCGAATAGTTTGTAGCAGCTGAGAAGAACTACTATGATGTTGTGAAAGAGCTACATTTTTAGGTTCGGTGTGCGAGTGGTGGGGTTATATTATTTTATTGGTTGATGTCATGTTCATGATGACATGTTGTCGTGTTTGTGCACTGGTGTGTTCATATAGTCCGAACTGATTGCTTGTTCATGTACTTTTTTTTCACTTTTTGCTGATTATCATGTTGTTGCAGTGTTGGAGGTGCCGGTGTCTCCTGATTCTGACAAATCAGAACGCTTTCAAGATCTTGTGAATGTTATTTTCGAGATACCAAATCCTCTAGAAGAACTTGCGAGTGTTTGCTGGTGTTTCCCTTGTATTTCTCTTTTTTTAACAGCCTTGCATACATAAATGTGTTTTAGTTAACTCAGTGTTCCTTTTGTTTGTCTTGACGCTATACGCCTTATTTACTTGTCTCTGCATGTTGATTGTTTTTTAATTTTATATATGTGTGCTTATGTTTTTGGTTTATGACGTTAATGATAGCCATGCTGCGTGCTGAGGACATTGCTGATGTTGTGAAAGATATTATGATGGAATTGTATTCCCTTAATTTTGGTGTGGTGATGGGAGCTTGCAGTTGTCTGTTACTCAGTCACAGAGTGTGTGATGGCACTGAGCCTGTTACTCAGGCTGAGGATGTTCCTATGCAGTTACAGCTGGAGGACGAAAGGAAAGAAAAGAAGAAGGTGATTTTCAGAGGAGAAAGGAGTTGGAACGGCGGTCAAAGGCTGCTGCGTGCAACGAGCGCGTGAGGATGTTGCTCAAGCTGCTCAGACTGGAGATGATTGAAGGTGGTGACGTGGCCTTTGCAACTGGTGGATGCTGGATCTCATGGAAATAACATGCTGTCAGACAAACATGTTGCAGACTCGCTTGACGCAGTGTTCATATGATGTAGTTAAGGAAAAGGAAAACTGGTTTTGAAGAGGAAGATGGAGATCCAAATCATGATGGCACACAGAGGCGTAGCCCACATGTGAGAAGCTGCTTCCCAACCCGGTAATAGCAAAGCTGAGCAGATAGTGTTGCTGTGAGTGAAGATTGGTCCAAGCACACTTGGTGGCTCCCCTGTTCGCCGGGATCCACGAGTTTTTGTCACATAAGAAGCCTCTTCGTCTCTTCTTCCGAAGCGCTCTTTGTTGAAGGAAAATAAAAGTGTAAAGTTCCTCCTGTGAAGGTGAATAAAGGTGTGAAGAAGCGTTGCTAGTGTCGAAGCTGAAGATCTCCATGCATTTGAAGGAGATGTATATTGAAGTTATTCTGAAGATGAATATGTAGTGGTATGTTTTTTTTTCTTTTAGTATTTGAAATTTTTTAGTTAGTGGTAATTAATATTATTCCTTTGCTTTAGTCTTTGCTGAAGTATGTTAGTGATTTTCTGTGTTTATTAGTATTAGTCATGCACACCTGGACTTAATTATATTTGTAAAAACAATTTTTTTTGGGCGATACGGTTTGTATTGTATGGACTTACTAGGTGTTACTTGCAATAATTTAATTGTGTCTGGGTTGGTATGCTGGCCAGTGAGGCTGGTCATTGTTTGCATCAATTGAGGGTGGTACTGATTTGTTTAATAGTTGAACATTGTGCAATCTTTTTTTTCCTTCTTGGCTTTATAGTTTGTTTTGTTTTTTATATTCATTGAATTAAGATGTGCCTCTTTATTTCATTTATAGCCTGTTAGCATTAGCAGTCCGGTCAAGCCGGTGAGAGGCAATGACAGAAAAGGGCTTTGGATGAAGGTGACTCACAGCGATTGAATAACTGTGCGATGTTCGTTGAGAGAAGATTGTGCTTGTGCTCGTTTGCTTGAGAGTCGCCATGTGCTAGGGTTCATGCAGCTGGTTTTGGTTCTATCTTCCAATGGAAGGTGAAGTCGAACATTTCCCGCCTCGATGGGAGTTTTTGTACCTGAAGATAGATCCTGATACGATACTCTTGACATGGGTGAGGGAATAAGAAAGCTTCCGCACCACTAGCGATGGTAACACCACTTTTTGGGTTCCTCGTGGTGGTGCTCTGCCTAAGGCCGTCAGAGGTTGGATATGACAACGCTCAAAATGAGTTAAGATCAAGCTGACATTAGAGGACAAAGATATCAAGACGAAGGATTTGAGGGATAAGCTCAAGGTGCTTGTCAAGGATCCTAGCAAAGATGACCATGCTCTAAAAGTGTTCTCATTATTGTTTTTTATGAAAGTTGTGTTGCCTAGTGCCGCCACTCGTGTTTCCAGAGAGGCGGCAATGTTTGAGGATCTCGTCATTCATGACATGGCTATATGGATATTGCTAGCTGATGGTGATGAGCTTAGAAGGGCTGTTGCAGGTACCAAGATGGTGTTACCCTTGGGAGGCAACACAGGCTGGTGCTTAGGGCCTGTACTAATGTACCTGACTGCCTCATCCATGGCAAGATCCGGATTCGACATGCGAGTCCCCCGCATATGTTTCATGGATAAGGGACAAGCTTTCTGATCTGGCTGATGCAGATTTGATAAGAAGAGGCGTGCCAGATCATAGTACTTGGGTGTTTGGGAAGCTTCGGTGAGTTTTATTCTTTCCTGTCTTGAGCCCTTTTATTTTAGTTGTATAGCTGTTTTGTGGAGTGAAGATATGTACACTAGTTACCTGTTTAGATTGTCAGTTCTTAAGCTTGTGATGTTTAGGTATGATTTAGTAATGTTGTGCATATGTGGGAACTGAATCTCCTGTTCAACTGACCTACTTTGAAATACTAACAAATGGCACTGACAGTGAAGCTTGTTTAGTACTGAGGATTTAAATTGTTAATTTAATGTTATTTTTTCCTGTGTGTTGCATTGATTAAGTAACTCTTTTTTCCCTTGTTCATAGTGGAAACTCATGAGGAAGTTGTCTTTTTCTGGGTGTATAAACGGCCAGTCCTGGAGATGCCGTCTCAGGTTCCAAGATTTCTTCTCTGCACGATGAGTTGAGAGAGGTTCATAGTGTTGGGGTGCTGGTTATGTTCCCCCTGGCCCTAGTAAGGTAGTACTTCACAGAGGCAGGGTTTTGGTATTGATGTAGTTGTTTCCTGCGTTGGAGCGCGTGAGCATATTTTTATTAAAGTGCGTTCTGAGCTGGAAAAGTCCCAACTACAGTTGAGCGTCTGAGCTCTATCAATGGACCCTCCTGACGGTCATCAATTAATGCTGAGGAAGCAGTGGGACTATATTGAGATGGAGAGAATTTAATTAGTGATATATGTGTGATGGTGCTGCTCAACTAATTCAGATGCTCGGTTCGTCTGTTGAACAAACATGAAGCGTTTCAAAAACTATGCAAGACTCTCGCTGCAAGCCATATGAGCAGGTGCCAAATGTTGTTATCAGGCAGATTGAGCCGGATGAGGCTGCTGCCTACTGCCAGCAGGGCTGGTGATAGGTATGGACTAATGATGTCTTGACCATCATACGAATGATGTTGGTTTGGAGGTCCCTGTTGTTGAGTGAGTCAGTCCTTGATGTTTGCATTTTTACTATGTTGTTCTGCTGTCAGTATTGTAGTTGAACTTTTCAGTTCATATTTTTAATTTTTTTCATGCAGGGAGACCAGTCATGGTATTGAGGCTCTGTTGACTGTGGAGTTTAATGATCCATCTAACTGATAAGAGCAAGGTTATTTTATTTTTTATTGTGTTTATATATATTATTGAATTTTCATGCTCACCACTGTGCCTTACATGTTCATTTTTCTATCCCACACCGTTAAGAATTTGAGGTGATATCTACCTTTTGTGTGTAGTTTAACTTTTGTGTGTTGTTGCTAATAATAGCATTGTTTTTTGCTTCATTATATGAATCAGGAGTCCTGTTGTTGGTGATGAGCTTGTTCGACCATCGGTGATGTTCCTTTGAATGTTAGCAGCAAGCACATCGGTGATGTTGTCTGTGGATGCTGCTAGGTTTGTTTTCCGTGCTTGCATTAATTTTATATGCATTTTCGCTGTTGTTTTTCTTGTAGCTGTAAAAGTTAGCTGTAACACCTCTTGCTGGTTTTTTTGATTGTTAGTTTTGCTCATTTCCTTCACCTTTTGAATTTTTGTTTTTTTAGATGACTGATGTTGAGCGCGAGGTGCCGTTACTTGTTTGTAGCTGATGCTTGTGGTGTTCCATTGAGCAGTGGGCGCGATGTTGGTAGCAAGTGCTGATGAGGATGTTGGTGTGCCAGCATACTTGATGCCAAAAGTCTAGTGTTGGTATTGCTGAGAATGATAATCTTTCTGATTCTGAAGATTGCCGCCAGAAAATTTCCCGCAGGAGGGCTGTGATTACGGTGATGCATTGCAAGACGCCGACATGTCTAGCGTGGAGATAGGTGCCATCTAAGGATGATGATTTAATCTGTCGATTTCTTCTAGCCCTTGACGCAGGAGGCGCTCCGGTCGTCCCAGGATTTTTCTTTCTTCAAAACCCTGAAAGTGCAGCCATATGTTGTCCTCACAGGATCTTCCGTCGTCAAAACCCTGAAACTGCACGCATATTGCTGTCATCACAGGAATCCCGTCGTCAAAGCTGAAGTGGCAGGTAAGGACTTGTAAATGAGGCGTACTTCTCATTTATGGCATGGTGGCAATGTTATCTTGTAGTGCTTGAACTTATTTGTTTTTCTTTTTCTGAAAGCAGAAGGTGCTAATGTTACTAAGGTTTGATTCGTTTTTCTTTGCTGTTACGAGGTTGCGCATGAACCGTTGGAAACGGTAGGTGTATTTGTGCACGGTTCATTTTTGTCTTCTTTTTCTTTTTTCTCTCATATGATTATTGGTTGTCACTGCGGTAGTGGTTAGTTTTAATTGCTCTCATCTTTGTGTTTTTCCCTAGTGAAAGCGATGTTTCACAAATAGGAATGCGATGCTAGTGTTGGTTCTGGTGCTTAAAGCGTTTGTGCCCACTAGCATGCTCAACTCAGATAGTGCTGATTGTGTTGTTTATATTCTCTTCGTGAAGAAGTACCGAGACACCGACAAGTTGATTGTTCCCAGATGGGTCACGGTCAGGTTTTTTTGCTTTGTACATAGGAATGATAAGTTATTTGTCTATTTTCTAACTGTTTGTGTCTTTTTGGACAAACAGGACCAAGATCCGTGAGGAAATCTTGATGCCCAAGTGTGGCAGTGGTTCACAAGATCAGGGGCTGATGGTTACGACCATGTACGTGACTCATGCTGTGTTTTATGTTTTTTCCTGTGTATTGATGAAAGATGCATGCTCTATCTAAACTTATTGTACTCATGGACTAGAACTGTTCTGTTTCTTGCAAGTAATGAAGGGGGAATGAACTTCAGTAGCCTATTGTTTTCCCTGTACTTAGGAATGATGCGTGCTCTTATTTTAAGCTGAACTTATTGTAGCAAGAAAGTCAAACTGGTGTGTTTCTTGAAAGTTTGGACGTGGATATAAACTTCAGTGCCTTTTTTTTGTACTGAGTTGCTACTCAATTAGAATTAATTTGATTATCTGATCGTTTGGAATTCTCAATTTCATTTTGTCACTTTTATTTATTGTTTTAGAGGCTTAATATTAGTTGTTTCATTATAATTATAGTTCTTAATAATTTTCCTCTGCGGTTTTTTTGTCAGCTCCTTTCCCGACTTTGATCCACCGTCATGGGGGGTGCATGAAGCCTGGGTAAGAGGTGGTCATTGGTGCTTGATTGTTCTGAATTTGAGGTTCCGTCGTTCGAGTTTGGGCTACCGCGTTAGCGCGAGGCCGAGCTGGGGGTGAGGGGGGTCGGGCCCCCCTCCCCCATCCCGGCGAAGCCGATCCAGGAATGTGCCGTAGGAGGCGACGACGCGGCCTGCCGCGGCATCGCATGCGGAGGCGAGTCCGTAACATGACTTGCCCCATTATCTATCTTTTTAGGGGGAAAAACAGCACCACACCGAGGGGTATAGTTGTACTGACACATCTTCCTCGTATGGACTTGCCCCCATTATCTATCTTAGGGGGCGTGGGTGCGTGTGTGGGGAACAGAATAACCGCACTGCGCTTGTCAAACAAGCGCACTGCCGCGTTAGCCCGAGGCCGAGCCGGGGGGAGGGGGGTCGGGACCCCCTCCCCCTTCCCGGCGAGGCTGAGCCAGGAACGAGCCGTAGCAGGCGACGACACGGCGTGCCACGGCGTGCCACGGCGTCGCATGCGGAGGTGAGTCCATAACATGACTTGCCCCATTATATATCTTTTTAGGGGACAAACCAGCACCGCACCGAGGGGCATAGTTGTACTGACACATCTTCCTTGTATGGACTTGCCCCATTATGTATCTTAGGGGGTGTGGGTGCGTGGGGGGGGGAAGAGAATAACCGCACTGCGCCTGTCAAACGAGCGCATTGCCGCGTTAGCGCGAGGCTAAGCCGGGGGGGAGAGTCGGGACCCCCCCTCCCCCATCTCGGCGAGGCCGAGCCAGGAACGAGCCATAGCAGGCGACGACGCGGTGTGCCGCTGCGTCGCAAGCGGAGGCGAGTCCATAACATGACTTGCCCCATTATCTATCCTTTTAGGGGAAAAACCAGCACCGCACCGATGGGCATAGTTGTAATGACACATCTTTCTTGTATGGACTTGCCCCCATTTTCTATCTTAGGGGGTGTGGGTGCGTGGGGGAGGGGGAAACAGAATAACCGCAATGCGCCTGTCAAACGAGTGCACTGCCGTGTTAGCGCGAGGCCGAGCCGGGGGGAAGGGGGTCGGGACCCCCCCTCCCCCATCCCAGCGAGGCCAAGCTAGGAACGAGCCGTAGCAGGCAACGACGCGGCGTGCCGCTGCGTCGCACGCGGAGGTGAGTCCGTAACATGGCTTGCCCCATTATCTATCTATTTAGGTGGTGTGCGTGCGTGGGAGGGGACAGAATAACCGCACTGCGCCTATCCAACGAGCGCACTTCCGTGTTAGTAGAGCGATGGGGCCGAGACGGGGGTTGAGGGGGGTCGGGCCCCCTCCCCCATACGGCGAGGTGAGCCAGGAAAGGAACAAGCGTAGCGGCAGACGACGCGGCGCGTGCCGCAGGCATCGCAGCGGAGGTGAGTCCGTAACATGACTTGCCCCCAATATCTATCTTTTCAGGGGGAAGGAGAACGAGCACCGCACGAGGGGCATAGTTGACTGACACATCTCCTTGTATGGACTTGCCCCCATTATCCATCTTGGGGGTGTGGGTGCGTGGGAGGGGGAGGGGGAATAAACCGCACTGCGCCTGTCAAACAGAGCACGGCAGCATTAGCGCGAGGCCGCGGGGGGAGGGGGGGCCCGGCGGGGCCGAGTCAGGAACGAGCACAGCAGGCTACGACGGCGATGTCGTGCGCCATGCGGAGGC
Organism: Thinopyrum elongatum; assembly: GCA_011799875.1. NCBI lineage: Eukaryota > Viridiplantae > Streptophyta > Magnoliopsida > Poales > Poaceae > Thinopyrum > Thinopyrum elongatum. The sequence goes on along the minus strand of JAAAXO010000628.1, from coordinate 90,985 downwards.
GAGTTCCGAACATGACTTGCCCACATTATCATCGTTTTAGGGGGAAAAAACCAGCACCGACCGAGGGGCGTAGTGGTACTTGACAATTTCCTTGTATGGACTTGGCCCCCATATCTATATTAGTCGGTGTGTGGGAGCTGGGGAGGGAATAGAATAACGCATTGCGTCCTGTCAAATGAGCGCACTGCCGGTTAGCGCGAGGCCCGAGCCGGGGGGGGGGGGGTCTCCCATCCCGGTGGACCGAGCCAGGAATGAGCCATAGCAGCGACGACGAGGCGTGCCGCGGAGTCGCATGCGGAGGCGAGTCCGTGACATCGAATTGCCCATTATCATATCTTTTAGGGGAATAAAACCAGCACCGCACCGAGGGGCATAGTTGTACTGACACATCTTCCTTGTGTGGACTTGCCCCCATTATCTATCTTAGGAGGTGTGGGTGCATGGCGGGGGAACAGAATAACCGCACTGCGCCTATCAAATGAGCGCACTTCCGCGTTAGCACGAGGCCGAGCCGGGGGTGAGGGGGGGTCGGGACCCCCCTCCCCCATCTCGGCGAGGCCGAGCCAGGAACGAGAGCAGGCGACGACGCGGCGTGCCGCGGCATCGCATGCGGAGGCGAGTCCGTAACATGACTTGCCCCATTATCTATCTTTTCAGGGGGAAAACCAGCACCGCACCGAGGGACATAGTTGTACTCACACATCTTCCTTGTATGGACTTGCCCCCATTATCCATCTTAGCGGGTGTGGGTGCGTGGGGGTGGGGCGGACAGAATAACCGCACTGCGCCTATCAAACGAGCGCACTACCGCGTTAGCGCGAGGCCGAGCCGGGGAGGAGGGGCCTCGGGACCCCCCTCCCCCATCCCGGCAAAGCCGAGCCAGGAACGAGCCGTAGCAGGCGACGACGCGGCGTGCCGTGACGTCGCATGCGGAGGCTAGTCGGTAACATGACTTGCCCCATTATCTATCTTTTTAGGTGGTGTGGGTGCGTGGGGGGGACAGAATAACCGCACTGCGCAAATCAAATGAGCGCACTGCCGCGTTAGCGCGAGGCCGACCGGTCGGAAGGGGGGTCGGGACCCCCCTCCCCCATCCCGGCGAGGTCGAGCCAGGAACGAGCCATAGTAGGCGATGACGCGGCGTGCCTCGGCGTCGCATGCGGAGGCGAGTCCATAACATGACTTGCCCCCATTATCTATATTTTAGTGGAAAAACAGCACACCACACCGAGGGGCATAGTTGTTGTAATGACACATCTTTCCTTGTATTGACTTGCCCCCATTATCTATCTTAGAGGGTGTGGGTGCGTGGGGGACGGGAACAAAATAATGCACTGCGCCAGTCAACAACGAGGCATTGCGCGTTAGCGCGAGGCGAGCCGGGGAGGGGGAGGTCCGGACCCCCTCCCCCATCCCGGCGAAGCCGAGCCAGGAACGAGCGTAGCAGGCGACGACGTGGCGTGCCGTGGCGTCGCATGTGGAGGTGATGTCCGTAACATGAACTTGCCCTTATCTACCTGGTGGGGTGTGGGTGCGTGGGGGGGGACAGACTAACCGCACTGCGCCTGTCAAACAAGCGCACTACCGCGTTGAGGAGAGGCGAGACGGGGGGAGGGAGGGGGTAGGGAGAGTGCCGAGCCGGAACGGCAGCTGTAGCAGGTGACGACAGCGGCGTGCGCGGGTGTCGCATGCGGAGGCGAGTCCGATACATGACTGCCCCATTATCTATTCTTTAGGTGGAAACCAGAACCGCACGAGGGGCGTAGTTGTAGCTGACACATCTTCCTTGTATGGATTGACCCCAGTTATTATTTCGGGGGTGTGTGGGTGCGTGGAGGGGGGCAGAATAACCGCCTGAGCCTTTGCAAATCATCGCCACATGCCGAGTTAAGCTAGACGCGAGGTCGAGATGGGGCGGTGAGGGGGGTCGGGACACCCTCCCCCATCCCAGCTAGGCCGGGCTAGGGGGGACGAGCCGTATGCAGGGCGACGTGCGGCGTGCCCACGGCCGTCGATGCGGGAGGTGTGTCCGTAACATGACTTGCCCCATTATCATCTTTTAGGTGGTGTGGTGTGGGATGGGGGGGGAGGGGGAGAACAGTCATGTAATAATCGTACGCACTTGTGCTCATGTCACGAACTTGTGTCCAGGTGGACATCTGCGCGTTAGCACGAGGTTGAGCCAGGGGGGGTCCCCCTTCCCCATACCGGTTGAGGCGGAGCGTTGGAACAGAGCCGTAGCAGGCGACAACGCGGTATGCCACGGCGTCGCATGCGGAGTCGAGTCCGTAACATGAATTGCCCCATTATCTATCTTTTTAGGAGAAAAAACCAGCAACGCACCGAGGGGCATAGTTGTACTGACACATCTTCCTTGTTGTGGACTTGCCCCCATTATCTATCTTAGAGGTGTGGGTGGCATAGGGGGGAAAGAATAACCGCATGACGCCTAACAACGAGCACACTTCCGCGTTAGCGCGAGGCCGAGCCGGAGGTGAGGGGGTCGGGACCCCCCCTCCCCCATCCCGGCGAGGCCGACCAGGAACGATGCCGTAGGGCACGAGCGCGGCCGCGGCATCGCATGCGGAGCCGAGTCCGTACATGACTTGCCCCATTTCTATCTTTTTAGGGGGAAAACCAGCACCGCACCGAGGGCAAGGTTACTCACACATCTTCCTTGTATGGATTTGCCCCCATTATCTATCTGCGGTTGTGGGTGCGTGGGGGGTGGGAAACGAATAACCGCACTGCGGCTGTTCAACCGAGCGCACTGTCGGGTTAGTGCGAGGCCGAGCTGGGGGGAGGGGGGTGGGGACCCCCCCCCCCCATCCCGGCGAGGCCATCCAGGAATGAGCCGTAGCAGCGACGATGCGGCGTTGCCGCGGATCGCATGCGGAGGCGAGTCCATAACATGACTTGCCCCATTATCTATCTTTTTAGGGGAAAAACCAGCACCGACACGAGGGGCTATTGTTGTATGCACAATCTTCCATGTATGGAATGCCCCTATATCTCTAGGGGTGTGGGGCGTGGGTGGGGACAGAATAATGCACTGCGCCTGTCAAACAAGCGCACTGCCCGCGTTAGCGCGAGGGCCGAGCCGGGGGGGAAGGGGTCGGGACCCGCTCTCCCATCCCGGCAAGGCCGAGCCAGGAACGAGGCCGTAAGCAGGCGACGACACGGCGTTGCCGCAGCGTCAAATGCGGAGGTGAGTCTACATGACTTGCCCATTATATATCTTTTTAGGGAAAAAACCGTCACCGCACCGAGGGGCGTAGGTGTACTGACACATCTTCCTTGTATGGACTGTGCCCCCATATCTATCTTAGGGGGTGTGGGTTGGTGGGGGGGGGGACAGATAACCGCAATGCGCCTGTCAAAACGAGCGCCATTTGCCGCGTTAGGAGTATGAGCGGGGGGTCGGGACCCCCCCTCCCCATCCCGGCGAAGGACGAGCCAGGAAAGAGCCAAGCAGGCGACGACGTGGCTGCGCAGTCGTCGCAAGCGCGGAGGCGATTCCGTACACATGACTGCCCCATATCTATGCTTTTAGGGGGAAAACCAGCACCGCACCGAGGGGCATAGTAGTACTGACACATCTTCCTTGTGTGGACTTGCCCCCATTATCTATCTTTTTAGGTGGTGTGGGTGCGTGGGGAGGGGGGAAACAGAATAACCGCACTGTGCCTGTCAAACGAGCACACTGCCGCGTTAGCACGAGGTCGAGCCGGGGGGGATCCCCCTTCCCCATCCCGGTGAGGCGGAGCGTGGAACGAGCCGTAGCAGGCGACAACGCGGTATGCCACGGCGTCGCATGCGGAGTCGAGTCCGTAACATGACTTGCCCCATTATCTATCTTTTTAGGAGAAAAACCAGCACCGCACCGAGGGGCATAGTTGTACTGACACATCTTCCTTGTGTGGACTTGCCCCCATTATCTATCTTAGAGGGTGTGGGTGCGTGTGGGGGGGGGGGAACAGAATAACCGCACTGCGTGTGTCAAACGAGCGCACTGCCGCATTAGCGCGAGGCCGAGCCGGGACCCCCATCCCCCATCCCGACGAGGCCGAGCCAGGAACGAGCCATAGCAAGCGACGACGCGGCGTGCCGCGACGTCACATGCGGAGGCGAGTCCGTAACATGACTTGCCCCATTATCTATCATTTTAGGCGAAAAACCAGCACCGCACCGAGGGGTGTAGTTGTACTGACACATCTTCCTTGTATGGACTTGCCCCCATTATCTATCTTAGGGGGTGTGGGTGCGTGGGGGAGGGGGAAACAGAATAACCGCACTGCGCCTGTCAAACGAGCGCACTGCCGCGTTAGCGCGAGGCCGAGCCAGGGGGGAGGGGGATCGGGTCCCCCTCCCCCATCCCAGCTAGGCCGAGCTAGGAACGAGTCGTAGCAGGCGACGACGCGGCGTGCCGCGGCGTCGCATGCGGAGGTGTGTCCGTAACATGACTTGCCCCATTATCTATCTTTTTAGGTGGTGTGGGTGCATGGGGGGGACAGAATAACCGCAGTGCGCCTGTCAAACGAGCGCACTGCCTCGTTAGCGCGAGGTCGAGCCGGGGGGACGGGGGGTCGGGACCCCCCTCCCCCATCCCGGTGAGGCCGAGCCAAGAACGAGCCATAGCAGGCGACGATGCGGCGTGCCGCGGCGTCGCATGCGGAGGCGAGTCCATAACATGACTTGCCCCATTATCTATCTTTTTAGGGGAAAAACCAGCACCGCATCGAGCGGCATAGTTGTACTGACCATCTTTTTTCTTGTATGGATTGATGAAGACACGTCGTTGGTAAGAAGCGGTTTTTGTCATACGCTGTGGTCGATCTGTAACATAACTTGCCTCATTTGGTATCTTTGTTAGGTGTCTGCATTGTATAATGTGTTGCGGCGTCATATGTGTACACGAGTGTGAGGATGCAAGTCCTTTACATGAATTTGTGATTCAAAGCGTACCACCATTTTTTTGTACTTTTTGTTATTTATTTGAGAAATATTGTAGTTAATTTTGTATAGTCTATGTAAGGTATTTCAATTGTACTTTTTTGATCTTTTTTATTGAACTGTTATGAGGTCTTATTTGTACTTTAGCCGTTCGTTTTCTCCCTCTATATTAATTTTTTTTGTTGTTGCATTTAATTTTTGCTATTATTTTTAGTAACTGCCCTGAGATAGTGGGCTTTGCCCTTTTTTTTCTTCCACGATCGTGGGCTTTAGCCGTAGGTTTTCTCCCACTCCCCTTTTAACCTTCGCTCTCCCCCGTTCCCCTCCCCTCCCCTTTGGTTAGTTATTTGCAAATCGCTTCCTTCTTTGTTCCCCTCCTCTCCTCTTCTCGCATAGAAGTTGCTTCCCGAGTTTCGCCGCGGGAGCATCGTCCGACGGGTTGAACTCCAGGGGGAAGCTCTGTGTGCTCTGTTGGTTCCTTTGCTCTGCCCTCGACTCCCCTCGCGTCCCCTTCTGTACAGATTTTTCCTGTATTTGTAAGTTGTTGCTCTCGTGCTGTCTTAGGCTGGATTCACTAGGGTTCATTTGCTCTTGAACGAATGGCTCGCGTGTGTGAGACTGGATTCAGTGGTGGAGTTTGTGTTTGCTGGTTAGAGTTTTGCTTCGTTTGGCATCCTTCGTTTCTGAAATCGGTAAGAACCCTAATTTTTGCTCATCTGTCTGGCAGTTCTGGTTCGGCAGATTTTAGGTCTGTAGATCTCGATGGGTACATCATCTAGTCCAGACAAGTTGAATGCAGGTAATTCGTTGTGCTGAAACCTTTTTTTTGTGTGTTTTGTGCTGATGATGTTTTATCAGATCTGGTGCTTAATAGGTTTTTAGTTGTATAGGTGTTGTCGTATGGATTTTGATAGTTGTTAATTTTTGCCCTGGAATGTGAGGTATGTCTAGTTTTTAGGTCGCTGTAACCTGCATACAGGTTGGAGTACTGATTACCATGTGTAGTTTGAACTGTTGTACTGGCATCTGAATAGTTTGTAGCAGTCTGAGAAGAACTACTATGATGTTGAAAGAGCTAACATTTTTTAGGTTCGGTGTGCGAGTGGTGGGGTTATATTATTTTATTGGTTGATGTCATGTTCATGAACTGACATGTTGTCGTGTTTGTGCACTGGTAGTGTTCATATAGTCGAACTGATTGCTTGTTCATGTACTTTTTTTTCACTTTTTGCTGATTATCATGTTGTTGCAGATGTTGGAGTGCCGGTGTCTCCTGATTCTGACAAATCAGAACGCTTTCAAGATCTTGTGAATGTTATTTTCGAGATACCAAATCCTCTAGAAGAACTTGCGAGTGTTGCTGGTGTTTCCCTTTTATTTGCTCTTTTTTTAACAGCCTTGCATACATAAATGTGTTTAGTTACATCAGTTGTTCCTTTTGTTTGTGTCTGACGCTATACGCCTTATTTTACTTGTCTCTGCAATGTTGATTGTTTTTAATTTTATATATGTGTGCTTATGTTTTTGGTTTATGCAGTTAATGATAGCCATGCTGCTGCTGAGGACATTGCTGATGTTGTGAAAGATATTAATGATGGAATTTATTCCCTTAATTTTGGTGATGGTGATGGGAGCTTGCAGTTGTCTGTTACTCAGTCACAGAGTGTTGATGGCACTGAGCCTGTTACTCAGGCTGAGGATGTTCCTATGCAGTTACAGCTGGAGGACGAAAGGAAAAGAAAGAAGAAGTGTGATTTTCAGAGGAGAAAGGAGTTGGAACGGCGTCAAAAGGCTGCTTGCGTGCAACGAAGCGCTGAGGATGTTGCTCAAGCTGCTCAAGCTGGAGATGATGAAGGTGGTGACGTGGCCTTTGCAACTGGTGATGCTGGATCTCATGGAACTAACATGCCTGTCAAGACAAACATGTTGCAGACTCGCTTGACGCAAGTGTTTCCTCATGATGTAGTTAAGGAAAAGAAAACTGTTTTGAAGAGGAAGATGGCAGATCCAAATCCTGATGGCACACAGAGGCGTAGCCCACATGTGAAAGCTGCTTCCCAACCCGGTAATAGCAAAGCTGATGCAGATAGTGTTGCTGTGAAGATTGGTCCAAGCACACTTGGTGGCTCCCCTGTTCGCCGGAGTCCACGAGTTTTGTCAAATAAGAAGCCTTCTTCGTCTCCTCTTCCGAAGCGCTCTTTGTTGAAGGAAAATAAAAAGTGTAAAGTTCCTCCTGTGAAGGTGAATAAAGGTGTGAAGAAGCGTGCTAGTGTCGAAGCTGAAGATCCTGCATTTGAAGGAGATGATATTGAAGTTAATTCTGAAGATGAATATGTAGTGGTATGTTTTTTTTCTTTTTAGTATTTGAAATTTTCTAGTTAGTGGTATTATTTAATATTATTCCTTTGCTTTAGTCTTTGCTGAAGTATGTTAGTGATTTTCTGTGTTTATTAGTATTAGTCATGCACACTGGACTTAATTATATTTGTAAAAACAATATTTTTTTTGGGATACGTGTTTGTATTGTATGTGACTTACTAGTTGTACTTGCAATAATTTAATTGTGTCTGGGTTGGTATGCTGGCCAGGTGAGGCCTGGTCATTGTTTGCATCAATTGAGGGTGGTACTGATGTTGTTTTAATAGTTGAACTTGTGCAATCTTTTTTTTCCTTCTTGGCTTTATATGTTTGTTTTGTTTTTTATATTCATTGAATTAAGATGTGCCTTCTTTATTTTCATTTATAGCCTGTTAGCATTAGCAGTCCGGTCAAGCCGGTGAGAGGCAATGACAGAAAAGCTGCTTTGGATGAAGGTGACTCACAGCGATTGAATATAACTGTGCGATGTTCGTTGAGAGAGATTGATGCTTGTGCTCGTTTGCTTGAGAGTCGCCATGTGGCTAGGGTTCATGCAGCTGGTTTTGGTTCTATCTTCCAATGGAAGGTGAAGTCGAACATTTCCCGCCTCTGATGGGAGTTTTGTACCTGAAGATAGATCCTGATACGATGACTCTTGACATGGGTGAGGTGAATAAGAAGCTTCGCACCACTAGCGATGGTATACACCAACTTTTTGGGTTCCCTCGTGGTGGTTGCTCTGCACTAAGGCCGTCAGAGGTTGGATATGACAACGCTCTAATGAAGTTAAGATCAGAGCTTGACATTAGCAGGAACAAAGATATCAAGACGAAGGATTTGAGGGATAAGCTCAAGGTGCTTGTCAAGGATCCTAGCAAAGATGACCATGCTCTAAAAGTGTTCTTCATTATTGTTTTTATGAAAGTTGTGTTGCCTAGTGCCGCCACTCGTGTTTCCAGAGAGGCGGCAATGTTTGAGGATCTCGTCATTCATGACATGGCTAATATGGATTATTGCTAGCTGATGGTTGATGAGCTTAGAAGGGCTGTTGTCAGGTACCAAGATGGTGTTACCCTTGGGAAGGCAATCACAGGCTGTGCTATAGGGCCTGTACTAATGTACCTTGACTGCCTCATCCATGGCAAGATTCCGGATGCTGACATGCGAGTCCCCCGCATATGTTTCATGGATAAGGACAAGCTTTCTGATCTGGCTGATGCAGATTTGATAAGAAGAGGCAGTGCAGATCCTAGTACTTGGGTGTTTGGGAAGCTTCCGGTGAGTTTTATTTCTTTCCTGTCTTGCAGCCCTTTTATTTTTTAGGTATAGCTGTTTTTGCTGGAGTGAAGATATGTACTACAGAGTTACCTGTTTAGATTTGTTAGTTCTTAAGCTTGTGATGTTTAGGTATGATTTTTAGTACTGTTGTGTCATATGTGGTTGAACTGAATCTCCTGTTCAACTGACCTACTTTGTAAATACTAACAAATTGGCACTGACAGTGAAAGCTTGTTAGTACTGAGGATTTAAATCTGTTAATTTAATGTTATTTTTTCCTGTGTGTTGCATTGATTAATTAACTCTTTTTTCCCTTGTTCATAGTGGAAAACTCATGAGGAAGTTGTCTTTTTCTGGGTGTATAAACGGCCAGTCCTGGAGATGCCGTCTCAGGTTCCCAAGATTTCTTCTCTGCACGATGAGTTGAGAGATGGTCATAGTGTTGAGGGTGCTGGTTATGTTCCCCCTGGCCCTAGTAAGGCTAGTACTTCACAGAGGCAGGGTTTTGGTATTGATGTAGTTGTTTCTGCGTTGGAGCGCGCTGAGCATATTTTTATTAATGTGCGTTCTGAGCTGGAAAAGGTCCCAACTACAGTTGAGCGTCTGAGCTCTATCAATGGTATCCTCCCTGACGGTCATCAATTTAATGCTGAGGAAGCAGTGGACTATATTGAGATGGAGAGAATATTAATTAGTGATATGTGTGATGGTGCTGCTCAACTAATTCAGAGCTCGGTCCGTCTGTTGAACAACATGAAGCGTTTCAAAACTATGCAAGACTCTCGCTGCAAGCCATATGAAGCAGGTGCCAATGTTGTTATCAGGCAGATTGAGCCGGATGAGGCTGCTGCCACTGCCAGCAGGGCTGGTGATGGTACTGAGGCTAATGTTTCTGACCATCATACGAATGATGTTGGTTTGGAGTCCCCTGTTGTTGAGGTGAGTCAGTCCTTGATGTTTGCATTTTTACTATGTTGTTCTGCTGTCAGTATTGTAGTTGAACTTTCTCATGTTCATCTATTTATTAATTTTTTTCATGCAGGAGACCAGTCATGGTATTGAGGCTGCTGTTGACTGTGGAGTTAATGATCCATCTACTGATAAGAGCAAGGTTATTTTTATTTTTTATTGTGTTTATATATATTATTGAATTTTCATGCTCACCACTGTGCCTTACATGTTCATTTTTCTATCCCACACCGTTAAGAATTTGTAGGTGATATCTACCTTTTGTTAGTGTAGTTTAACTTTTTGTGTGTTGTTGCTAATAATAGCATTGTTTTTTGCTTCATTACTATGAATCAGGATCCTGTTGTTGGTGATGAGCCTTGTTCGACCATCGGTGATGTTCCTTTGAATGTTAGCAGCAGCAACATCGGTGATGTTGCTGTGGATGCTGCTAAGGTTTGTTTTTCCGTGCTTGCATTAATTTTATATGCAGTTTTCGCTGTTGTTTCTTGTAGCTGTAAAAGTTAGCCTGTACACCTCTTGCTGGTTTTTTTGATTGTTAGTTTTGCTCATTTCCTTCACCTTTTGAATTTTTGTTTTTTTAGATGACTGATGTTGAGCGCGAGGCTGCCGTTACTGTTGTAGCTGATGCTTGTGGTGTTCCATTGAGCAGTGGGCGCGATGTTGGTAGCAAAGTTGCTGATGAGGATGTTGGTGCTGCCAGCATACTTGATGCCAAATAGTCTAGTGTTGGTATTGCTGAGAATGATAATCTTTCTGATTCTGAAGATTTGCCGCCAGAAAATTTCCCGCCAGGAGGGCTTGATTACGGTGATGCATTGCAAGACGCCGACATGTCTAGCGTGGAGGAGGTGCCATCTAAGGATGATGATTTAATTCTGTCGATTTCTTCTAGCCCCTTGACGCAGGAGGCGCTCCGGTCGTCCCAGGATTTTCTTTCTTCAAACCCTGAAAGTGCAGCCATATTGTTGTCCTCACAGGATCTTCCGTCGTCAAACCCTGAAACTGCACGCATATTGCTGTCATCACAGGAACTCCCGTCGTCAAATGCTGAAAGTGCAGGTAAGGACTTGTAAATGAGGCGTACTTCTCATTTATGGCATGGTGGCAATGTTATCTTGTAGTGCTTGAACTTATTTGTTTTTTCTTTTTTCTGAAAGCAGAAGGTGCTAATGTTGCTAAGGTTGATTCGTTTTTCTTTGCTGTTACGAGGTTGCGCATGAACCGTTGGAAACGGTTAGTGTTTGATTTTGCACGGTTCATTTTTGTCTCTTTTTCTTTTTTTCTCTCATATGATTATTGTTGTCACTGCGGTAGTTTTAATTGCTCTCATCTTTGTGTTTTTCCCTAGTGAAAAGCCGATGTTTCAAAATAGGGAATGCGATGCTAGTGTTGGTTCTGTTGCTAAAGCGTTTGTGCCCACTAGCATGCTCAACTCAGATAGTGCTGATGTTGTTTTATATTCTCTTCGTGAGAAGTACCGAGACACCGACAAGTTGATTGTTCCCAGATGGGTCACGGTCAGTTTTTTTGCTTTGTACATAGGATGATAAGTTATTTGTCTATTTTCTAACTGTTTTTGTTCTTTTTGTACAACAGACCAAGATCCGTGATGGAAATCTTGATGCCAATGTGCGGCAGTGGTTCACAAGATCAGGGGCTGATGGTTACGACCATGTACGTGACTCATGCTGATGTTTTATGTTTTTTCCTGTGTATTGATGAAAGATGCATGCTCTTATCTAAACTTATTGTACTCATGAACTAGAACTGTCATGTTTCTTTGCAAGTAATGAAGGTGGGAATGAACTTCAGTAGCCTATTGTTTTTCCCTGTACTTAGGAATGATGCGTGCTCTTATTTTAAGCTGAACTTATTGTAGCAAGAAAGTCAAGCTGGTGTGTTTCTTGAAAGTTTGGACAGTGGATATAAACTTCAGTGCCTTTTTTTTGTACTGAGTTGCTTACTCAATTAGAACTTATGATTATCTGATCTGTTTGGACTTCTCAATTTCAATTTTGTCACTTTTATTTATTGTTTTAGAGGCTTAATATTATTGTTTCATTATAATTATAGTTCTTAAATTAATTTTTCCTCTGCGGTTTTTTTGTCAGCTTCTTTTCCCTACTTTTGATCCACCGTCATTTGTGGGTGACATGAAGCCTGGTGAAGATGTTGGTCATTGGTGCTTGATTGTTCTGAATTTGAGGTTCCGTCGTTTCGAGTGTCTTGATTCACTCCGTGATGAAACCTGGAGTGATGCAGTTAGATTCTTAAGGACTATGACAGATAATATAAAGAAGCTTTGGAGGGAGTCCAGCATAGACAGGGCCAAACCGTTCTCACCGGCGCATGTTGATGGTTTCTCTTGCGAGTTTGTGCGTGTGCCACAGCGGCAAAACACGTGAGTATCTGTTTTTAATGATTTTTATTAGTTGTTTTTGTTGCTGGAATGCGTGGTTTTCCAATTTTTGGTTGTATTCCTGTATTTCGAAATTGTAATGTACCCTTTTCTTTTTTCTTTTTGTTAACAGGCATGATTGTGGCTTCTTTATGCTACAAAACTGCAAGACCTATCATTGCCGGGAGGATGGTGTGATTGAAATGTTGGATTACAGTCACGAAGACATTCTTGACATTAGAAAGACTTTGATGTATACCTGCGCGACCAGTGATGTGTTTGATGTTGACTTCCGGGGTTTGTTTGGCATCGAACCCTGTACGTATGCATGACCTTTTGTATTTGTTTCCAGCTTGTACTTCTTGACTAGTACTGTCATGAATTCTGTATTTGAACTTACCCTTTTTGTGCTCCTTTTTTTATTTGCAGGTGAGTGGCTAGATCTTGGTGAGCATGACTACAGGATCTTTGGCAGCCAGTTCTCTTAGCTCGAGCGTGTAGCTGTTGATTTGAGCCAGGGGCGTTCTCCCGAAAAGACAAGATCTGGTGTTACAAAGGGGCGATTGGGAGCTCTCAAAGGTTCTACGGCTGCTTGTGCAGAGAGCCCCTCTACACCCAAGAATCCCATTGTGCAATTGATAGACAATGACGATGATGCGTTTGACAAGATCGCTGGCATGGGAAGAGTCACCAGGAGCGCTGCTGCCAAGGGTGTAACTCCCCTTGCTGGAATAGTCGGCCGTAGAGCTGGTGTTGCTAGGAAGGATCCTGCTTTGAAGTCTGGCAATGTTACAAGCACGAAGCGTGCACCCAGAGCTCCTATAAAGTTTTGCTCCCCTGTGCAGCAGCTTCACCCTCATAAATTCCTTCACCTGGACAAGGCTCGCAAGTTGTATAATCTGTTGGTTTGTGATGAAGGACGTGAGAAGTATGCCGAGTGAGTATCTCTCATTATGTTTCCTCTTCTTTTCTTCTGTTGTTTCTAACTGCTAGATAAATATGACTTGAACTGCTCATTTTTATATAACTTGAACTGCTATGAATGCCTTATCTTGCTTCCCCTGCTTTTTGTTCTTCTGTGTGCTGCAGGACTGCATTCTCAATGATACATCAGCCCGATGATAACGTAACTACCTTCACTGGCAAACGCATCTGGGAAGTTTTTGCACATGGACAGCTGATGGAGGGTGATGTAATGGACTTCCTCATTGATGATTGGAAGCGAGATCCCGAAAGAAATGTTGATTTCGCATCTGGAAAAAGGATCTTGCTGAGTCCATATTTCATCACGGTAATGAATCAGATCGTTTGTTTCTGTGAAACAAGACTGCCTATTAATTTACGAGTTTTTAAAATACTTTCCTTGTTGATCCTTTTCCCCTGTCTATTTCTTTCTGGCTTTTCATAGGTTGTGCTTGACTGTTCATTTTACGGTGATGAAGATAAAGAGTTTAATGTGGAGAGTGCAGCGAGAGATTTCAAGAGCTATGTTCAAGATGGGGAAGACTTGCTCAGTGCCGACCTTGTGAGATCTACTAGCTGATTTTTGGTTTTATTTGTTTGCTGTGATGCCTGTTTTTATTTTGAATATTTAATATCTCTTTTTGGTCATTTGTTTTTAGGTCATGATGCCTCTATTCAAACCTATGGTTTTATCAAAGGATTTGAAAGTGTAGCACTTTTCCTTATATGTCATGAATCGGTACCGAAGTACCGTTGACATTCTTGACCCTTTACCTTATGGTAAGAACCATCGTCCTTCAAAGAACACCTATCACAAAGACTACGAGAAGATTGTGAGTGATATTTATTATCTGTACTAGATTAATTTTTCCGCCTCTTGTTTCTGCTTTTCTGAGACCTGAAATGTGTGGTTTCTTTTCTTTTTTTACAGATCTCTAGATTGGTCGAAGTAATGAAGGCTGTGTATGGTGATGCTCAGTATAATGCGAGCAAGCTGCCCAAATGGGAGGTTTTAGCAAAGAAACCAACGTTTGTCAAGGTTCCATTTCAAGGGCCGAATGAATGTGGCCATTATACTCTGAAGTATGCGGGAACCTACGATGGTGAAAAGATCGTTGAGAACATTCGAAATAATGATGTGGGTTCTAGTTCAGCTTTCACTTTCTGTGTTTGGCTGATTGTCTATTCCTTTTTTATGTGTCATGATTTTTGATAATTTGTTTTATTTTTTTGCAGCCGCGTATTGTTGATTGGAATGCTGAGGATCTGTATACAGTTGTGTTCAACCGGAATAACCAGGTTATGGTGACGGAGCTTCCCGAGGAGGTTCGGGCTTTGGCTCCTGGTGCATAGAAGAAATGGTTATCATTTGCGTAGTGAATGGGATACTTGTGTGATTTATGTCTTGAAAGCATTGTAGGCTTTGTATGTAGTGTTTGGATGTCTTGTCAACTATGTAATAACTAGTATACGTTGTCATGTTCTTAAGTGTGGTACAACATTTTACAAACTTTTTCCCGTGATGAGAATGTGGTTGAACAGCTGTTTCACTTGTGTATGTTTTCTCGGCGATTTGTTTTGGTTAAGTTTTATTTTTGCACTGAAGTCTTATACACTAGTTGAACTGAAACACTTTTTTTCAAGTGCATTATGAGTTGTTGCTGAAAAGTGAGATTTATTTTATTTTCATCTATCCCAACCTAAGTTGGACCTTAATAGTTTCTGTACCCTCTTTTCTTGTACTTATGGTATAGTTCTGTGATGTCATATAATGTGTTAGAACTGAAGTTTTTTTGGGATTGAGATTATTTACGATGAATTTGTTACGTGATCTCTAGCCAGATTTTATTTAAATATAAGAAATTTAGCAAAATTGAGAGCCAAATATTTGTTTGAACTTCTTGCATTTTAGTAGTTGAACTTCAGAGTAAAAGTTAAACCACTGGTTTAAATTAGCTACATTTAACAGATAGCCCTATTAAGTTCATAATAATTTTTGTAACATATTTAGTTGAACTTCAAAGTATCATTATTTTTGTAGCATATTTTTAATCCTTTTATTTGTGCTTAAGAGGTAAATTTATTTTAATTTTATATTTGAATTTAGAATTATTTTGCCTGCGAACATGTATTTGAACTTTTCTATATTCAGTTTTTGAACTTTTTTGTAGTAGTTTATATTTCTTTGCCACGCGCTCTAGTTTTATTCAGTGGGCCTTATGGGGTGGGGTGAGGAGAGTTTGGAGAGGAGGGAGTAGCAGTCGTATTGGGCCCTTTTCCGGCCCAAATGGCTCGTGCGTGCGACTGTGGACTGCTGGCTGTGCGTGCGCTCTGAGTTTAGTCCCACCTCGCTAGCCGAGGGGGCTCTCGACCGGTTTATAAGTGTTGCCATGCCTTGTCTGTCGAACTCCTCTATATACTGACCTGGGCGCTTATACACGGCGCTTGCTCTCTGTTCCATGACCTGTGGGCCCTTGTCGGCTGGCCCGCGTAGTCTCGATTACTATGGATTCGCCAACGGTTCCTCCGTGGGCTCGAGTCCAAGTGTATCCTCATGTGCGTGGCTGGCCTGTCCTTGGGCGGTCATCATTTATTTTTGTTGTTTGAAACTAGTACCTCACTGGTCAATGTGGACTGATACTTCTATTGTTTGTTCTTTTGATTTTTCTCCTTAGTCGAACTGATATCTTTTTGATTGAGTTTTGGCCTTCTTTTTTCTAGGCTGTGATTATTCTCAAGGCATTATTTGGTATCATCATAGTACTTGTCGTATAAACTAAGTTGTACTAAGATTTCAATTGTACTAGCTCTGTTATTCTTAGTGTGTCAATGTTTTAGGGAATGCGAACTAACGCTTCCCGTTCTTTTTATTTGTAGTATAGATGCAATGTGTGTTTAAGTGTACCAGTACTTTGACTCCTAGTATGCTGAGTGACTATGAAATACGTACTGATGGTTCTTGGCTTTTCTGTTGCGGGTACTTAGTAATTTCTAACGACTATAAGCATGATGTTGTTAGTACTGAATGTTGTCCTCGGCTGCAACTTAGTCTTTTTAGTGTTCTTCTGAAACTAAAAACTAATTTTAGTGTGATAGTACTACCATACAGGACTAAGCTGTACTGAGCGTCCAAGGCTACTATTTGTGTTGTCCTTAGTCTGCCACTGTTTTTGTGAAAATATCCCTGTGTGATTTGTTGCTCCATGACTAGTGCTGCATAGCAGCCACAAAGTTTCATTCACAACCTACTTCAACTTTAAATGATGGATAAACAAAATAGGAAGCTAGCAAACTTCTTTCAACGACATAAGTGAATGATGTACTTGATGACATAAGCAAATGTTCAACCCGGAAACATATGACATAAGCAAGCTGGTTCAACCTAACAAAAGGAAACTACAAATTTGAAACAAGAAGATAAAGGACAAGCACAAGCACAAGAACACGAAGGCAGATTTGTGTCTCCTCATCCCGCGTAGTGGCAGTGGTAGTAGGGATTCGCTTCCTGCTCTTTCGAAATTTCAGACCTGTTTTGATGTTGTCGATTATCTTCCATGAATTGTACGTTGCGTACGCACTATTCCTGCATACTCGATGAGCTTGTCTGGCAGCAGGCTGATCCCCCACAGTTTGTGGTTTTCCTCCTTGTCGATCTTCTTCTTCATGCCTTTGTAGAATGGGTGGATGACGCTGGCCTGCAACATCGGCAAGGAGTCGTACATCTTTTCTGGTGGTTGAAAACTCTCCAGTTGCGTTGAATGTCATGAAGTTCTTTGGGTTGATCGCCAAACCCGACTTCTTCAGCATCTGTTTGTCATCTTTAATGCTGAAACCGACAAAGGTGCACAAATTCTGCTCCTTCAGGATCTCTTTGAGGCGCTTGGGCCTGCAAGGGGAGACACATATTGAAGATTAGTTTTCTTTTTTGAAGATTTAATCTTTGTTTTTTGGTTTACAAGTGTAATCCATGAGTTGATGATTATATAGTATAAGTCATGGATGAATGTAGTTCAGAAACTAGTACACAAAGTTCTGAAATTAAATTGAAGTACACCATGTTATTTTTCTTTTTTGGTATCTTCAGTGTTCACCAAATGCTTCACCAAGTTCAAGAACCTATAACCAGAGTCAATGATCTATGTGCTGCTTACTGCAAGTTTAGTTTCTTTTTGTTGAATAAAAGACACTATACCAGTGCTTCACCAAGTCTTTACTTTATTTTTGCTACTAAAATAACATCAGACCAGGTTCAGAAACTACTTTTGGACATCAAGTTTAGAAACATACTTTTAATACATCAAGTCTATAAACTACTAGTGCATCAAGATCAGAAATATGCTAGTACATCAAGTTCATAAATTAATCTGTGTGATGAAACAATTTCAGATGCTAATCCAGTGCATCAGGTTCAAAATATATTATAGTGCATATACTTGAGAAACATGTACTCGTGCGTCCACTTCACAAACTACAGTAGTTCATCTAGTTGGGAAACAAGTTTAATGAAATTTTGAGGGAGTAGTACTAATAGAACAGATGAATGAAGAGTAGTATGGTTCACCATTTTGTGGCCGCGTGGATGTGGTACACCAAGCAGAGTTCCTCCATGCATAAACAGAACTGCTGCCATCTGCGGAGGTTCATCTTTTCTGGTAAACTCCACATCAATCCGATGAAGCTAGGATACAAGCCGCCCCCTTCATCCTGAGCCTGTTGATCATCTCGCCGGCCTTGTTGTGTTCGCTGGTGCAAAGAGACCTCCATCGTCTCCTTGCCATGGAGCTCAACCCCTGTGAGGGTTCGGGGGTACTCGAGCTTCTCGCCGGGGACATGAACGTCGTCGAGGTTGATGCTCTGGTCCGACGTCCGCCACGATGACGCTTGGCAGACGGTTCATCCGCCAATGCCCTCCTCCGGCGACTATGGGCTTGGAAGAGAGATGTTTGTGGGTTGTTTGTAGTGGAGATGGAAGCGGGAATGGTGGTTTTTGGAGATGTGGCAGGGATGGAGTCGATTGGGGCTTTTTGAGGGCGGGTTGGGACGAGGGGGAGGCGGTTCGTCCCAGTCTGGGGGGGTTAGTGGTCGTGGGGTCGCCATTGCAGTCCGTGTGGCAACCGCCCAGTGGGTGGCGCGGGCGGTGGCCTGGAAGAACCAACTGGCCAAGCCAATTTCTTTGCCAGGGTATTCACTGGTCGCACTGACGAGTTCTGTCAAGCTATATTATCAGCTGCTTATCCCACTTGCACGTCTCGGGTCGGTGATGATGGCATTTGTACTTTTGAAGTGACATATACTTTGTGATGTTTTCAGTGTGGAGGTTAAGTCTTATTTTTGCACTGAAGTCTTATACACTAGTTGATTTGAAAACTTTTTTCAGTGCACTGCGAGTTGTTGCTCAAAACTGAGACTTATTTATTTTCATCTGTCCCAACCTAAGTTAGGCCTTTATAGTTTTTGTACTCTTTTTTAGTGTACTATGGTTTAGTGCTGTGGGTACTGAATTGAAATAAATATTGTTGTGTGTGGATGTAGCGTGGAGTGGTCTGACCCTTCGGTTTTGTAGTATGATGTCATATGTATGTTGAACTGAGTTTTTTTTTTTGGATGAGATTATTTACGATGAAATTGTTAGTTGAGCCCTAGTCAGATTTTATATAAATATGAAATTTAGCAGAATTGACAAACAATATTTATTTGAACCATGAACTGAAAGTAATATTTAATTCGCTGGTTTAAATTATGTACATTTAACAGATAGCATATTAAGTTCTCCACTTTTAAAGTTCGTTGTTTTTGTATGTATTTTTTTCCTTTTTTTATCATCCGTGGTCAGAGCTAAATTTATTTTTATTTTTATTTTTGGATTTAAAATTATTGCCTGCGAACAAGTATTTAACTTTCCTATATTCAGTTTTCGAACATTTTTGTTTATAGTTTATATTCTTTGCCCGCGCCTCTGCTTTATTCAACGGGCCTTATGGGTGGGGTGTTTGGAGACAAGGGAGGCTATTGGGCCCTTTTCGGCCCAAATGGCCCGCGGGGCTATTTGAGGACTGCTGGCTGTGCGTGTGCTCTGGGTTTAGTCCCACCTCGCTAAGCGAGGGGGCTTCAACCTGTTTATAAGCGCTGCCGAGTCCTACTAGCGAACTCTCTGAATACTTACCTGAGCGCTTAACACGGCGCTCGCTCTCAGTCATGACTGTGGGCCCTGGTCTGCTGGCCCTGCGTTGTGTCATTACTAGGGATTCGCCAACGGTTTCGCCGTGGGCTCGAGTTCAAGTATACCTGCGTTAGGGCCTGTGTCTTCGGGCGGTCAATTTTTATTTTTTTGTTTTGAATCTAGTACTGACTCCACGAGTAATGTGGACTGATACTTTTGTTGTAGTTTTGTGAGTTTTCTCGAAGTGTTATCTTTTTCATGAGTTTTTGCCTTCTTTTTTTGTTGTTTTTGTGATTATTCTCAAGGGTCTTCTGGTATTATATTTAGCACTATAGTACTTGCGTGTAAACTAAGTTGTACTGAGAGTTCATTCGTAGTAGCACTTCTGTGCTTAGTCTGACATGTATTTTTAGGGATTGCGAACTGATGCTTCTTTGTACTTTTTATAGTAGAAATCTGTATGTCCGTTCAAGTGTAGTAGTACTGTCATTCTTAGTCTGCCAGTGACCAATATAAGTGTGTGCTGATGCTTTTAACTTTCTGTTGTAGTACTTGCTAATTTTCTAGCAGCACATATGGATGAGAATAGTACATGAAGTACTAAGAGTTTTTGCTTCAACTTTTGAAGCATTGTTAAGCAACTCAAATGTACTGATTGTTTTCAACGTTATGTTTTCATACAATGCTGAATCGAAACTACACATGGAACATCCTTGTGTGATTAGTTGCTTCATAACTAGACTGAAGAGCAGCCACAAAGTTCCATTAAAGCTACTTGAATTTGAAATGATGCATAAACAAAATACGAAGCTACCAAACTTATATATGAGATAAGCAAAGAATGTAATTGATGACATAAGAAAACACTGTTCAAACCGTGACAAACACGACATAAGCAAACTGGTTCAACCTTGAACACAAGACATAAGCAAACTGGGTTTAACCTAAACAAGAGCAAACTACGAAGTTTGAAACAACAAGATAAAAGGCAAGCACAAGCGCAAGCAACATGAAGGCAGACTTTGATGTCTCTTCATCCCGCATAGTGGTAGTGGTAGTAGGTGTCAGCTTCCTGCTCTTTGAAATTTCAGACCTGTTTTGATGTTGTCGATTATCTTCCATGACTTGTAGGTGGCGTACGCATCTATCACTGCGTACTCGATGAGGTAATTTGGCAGCGGGCTGATCCCCACAGTTTATGGTCTTCCTTCCTGTCGATCTTCTTCTTCTTCATGTATTTGTAGAATGGGTGGATGACGCTGGCTGCAACATCAACCAAGGAGTCGTACTCTTTTCCGGTGTATGGAACTCTAGTTGCGCTGAATGTCGATGTACTTGTTGGAGTTGATCTCCAAACCAGACATCTTCAGCTTCTCTTTGTCACCTTGAATGCTGAAACCGGCAAAGGTGAACAACTTCTCATGCTTCAGCATGTCGTTGAGGCGCTTGGGCCTGCAAGGGGAGAGACATATTGAAGATTTAGTATTATTTTGATGTTTGAATTCTTCAGGTTTTTCTTGTTTTACAAGTGATGAATCCATTAAGTAGATGCTATATAGTATAATAATGGATGAATGTAGTTCAGAAAATAGTAAACAAAAGTTCTGAAATTAAATTCAAGTACACCATGTTTTTTCTTTTTGGAATATACAGTTTGAGTCAATGATCTTGTGCTGCTTTAGTACTAGTTAGTTTACTTTTGTGAATAGAAAAACACATACCATTGCTTCACCAAGTTCTTAGTTTTTGCTGATGAAAATAACACCAGACCAAGTTCAAAAACTACTTCACTACATCAAGTTCAAAAACATCTTTTTAATACATCGAGTGCAGAAACTACACTATGGATCAAGATCAGAAACTACACTAGTACATCAAGTTCAGAAATTAATCTTCTACCAGATTTTCAAATAGTAATCCAGTGCATCAGGTTCAAAATATATTATAGTTGCATTACTTGAGAACTGCACTAGTGCATCCAATTCACAAACTACACTAGTACATCTAGGTGGGAAACAAGTTTAATAAATTTTGAGGATACAATATACATTTAAACAGATGAACAAAATAGGGCAAATGAGTAGGATGGTTCACCATTTGTGGCCGCTGCGATGTGGTACACTAGGCAGAGTTCCTCCACGCATAACTGGAGAACTACTGCTGTCTGCGGAGGTTCGTCTTCCTGGTTACTCTGCATCAACGCCGACGAACCCAGGATACAAGCCGCCAGCCCTTTCCAGAGCATGTTGATCATCTCGTCGGCCTTGTCTGGTTCGCTGGTGCAGACGACCTCTAGCGTCTCCTTGCCATGGAGCTCAACCCCTGTGAGGGTTCGGGTGTACTCGCGCTTCTCGCGGGGGACATGAACATCGTCGAGGTTGCTGCTCTGGTCGGACGTCTCACCACGATGCCGCTTGGCAGACGGTTCCTCCGCCATTGCCGTCCTCCGGCGACTGTGGGCTTGGAAGAGAGATGTTTGTGGGTTGTTTGTAGTGGAGATGGAATCGACAATGGTGGTTCTCGGAATGAAGCAGAGATGTAGTCAATTTGGGGCTTTTTCAGCGGGATGGGGGGATGTGGGGAGGCTGTTCTCGCGGACATGGGGGGTAGTGGTCGTGGGGTCGACGTGCAGTCTGTCGTGGCAACCGCCCAGTGTGTGGCGCGGTAGGGTGGCCTGGAGAACCAACCGTCCAAACGTAATTCTCTGCAGGGTTTTTTTACTCTCGCACTGATCCGTCTTGTGAAGGTGAATTATTAGTTGCTTCTCCCACTATACGTCTTAGAGGCGATGATGATGGCTCTTTGTACTCCTCTACTGTGGGTACTTGGACTGGTGATTGACATGTAGTTGGAACTTACCAATACAAGTTCAGACTATGTGTGTCATGCTAATCTTTAAAACATTTTTGTTTTTTGAAATGATTGTTTATATCAACATAACCTTTGAAAGTGTATAGGTGTATTATATTTGTACTTTCAATTTTTTCTATTTGCTTGAGGTAATTCTTTTATGTAACGATGGGCGTTCTAAACTAGGACTGGTAGAACCAGTCATAGCTGTTTGAATGATATTTTTTGAGGGTTCACGGGTGTGTTTGGTTACTCTGCCTTGAACTGACGAGTCAGAATTATTAGTACTGATGTACTATCAGAGTTTAAATTTTCTTTAACAAATTTTTGCTGAGTTACTGGTCGACAGTAGTGTTGACGTTACTAAATCCAGATCAATTTTTTCAAATATATTTGTGACTGCATTCAAAAGGTTTATCAAATGGTTTACATAATAATGTCACTGGTCCAGCGGGCACAAATCACAAATTATATCTTAACTATAGTACTGATCGAGAAATCGATGATAAAGCTAAATAAGTTTTGGTAACGACGGTGTTTCTGATATGATTCCTCATGTGTACCGAGGCAAACCGAGAGTACAAGCTTATTTTGAATTGACGCAGCAGCATAACCACTATGGATTCTTCAGTCTTGAGCTCCTTCTAACTGGCCCCGAATGTTGTCCCTTGTGGCGTCCTTTCCTGCTTGAGCCTTGGCAGCTTCATCATAGTTTCATTCCTTGTCCCAATACTGATAGAGGCAAAGGTGTCCTGTCTTTCGATGAGATGGTGGCTACGTTTCTGGTGGAATAGACTTTGACAATCCGACTACGACCGTGCGAGGACATCGCGCTTAGCAATCGCTAAACCAACTCCGAGAGGTTATTGACCACGCGGAGCACGATCAACCTGACCATGAAGGTCTATTTCCTGCAAGCAAACGAAGAACAAGCAAGAAACTAAAATTGCAATCTGGATATTGCGAATAAAAAGATGAAAGCTTTATTGATCAAGGTGGGGTTCTGTGACGTCTTGGTCTGGTCGTTGAACACAAACGAAGTACGCGAAGTTGCAGCTATGCCGAACTTTTAATCTAAACAAAACCCAAGTCTAAACGGTGACCTAAGGGCTGTATATATGGAGGAGAGGGGGGAATTTCGTGGCCCTTGAAGGAGGGGTCCGAAGCCAACCCTATCTCTGGTTTCCCACACATACAGACTCTAAAAACAGCCTATACTCAAGTATATCGAAATTACATGGGCCTGGCCAAAATAAGGTGACGCAGCACCTATATAGCCTCTGGATGAAATTTATGAAGTGGCATCTTGTATATTTCGTCCAAGGCTTTATGCACTCATTATGGTGGCTTCAAAGTCCTGAAATCATCACTTGTAACTCCTTCTTGTTCCCCTTGCGCATGCCATCATCTCATGCTTGAACTTGCTCCAAGGTTCATCTTTCTTGTTCCAAGCTAGGCCCTTCATTGTAAGCAAAACAAATGTATCCAAATTAGGCAGCATCATATTCTCATGACAATTAGAATCGTTACCAAGAAACAAAAGTAACTAGGTAATTCAATTGCGTGCGCGAGCTTAGTAATTGGTCCCGTATGTTATGCAGCAGGGGCTGTGAGTGTAACAACGGGTATTGATGTCCTCATCATCCTCCCCTTCTTGAAATGAAGTCGTCCTCGACGGAAGCCATCTCTCACCCAAATAAGGCTTCAAATCTGCAATGTTAAAAGTGGGACTAACCCAAAATCTGCAGGCAGCTCAAGTTTTATAGCATTATCATTATTTTCTCTAACACCTTAAAAGGGACCATCAGACGCGGCATAGCTTTGATTTCGCAAATCAAGAAATCTATCTTACGCAAATGAACCAAACAAGATCTCAGGTGCAACACAACATGTTTTCTACCCTTATCTCCAGCAGTTTATATTTAGCATTCATACGCTAATGTTCTCTTAGGTAACTCATGCAATTTTAGGACCAATTCAGCACGTTGCTTAGCATCAAAAACATTCTCCGAAGATGGAAGAGGCACACAAATCAATAGGTGCAGAGGTAGGAAAACATACACAATTTCAAAAGGGCACATCTTAGTAGTAGAATGCAGCAAACAATTATAAGAAAATTCAATATGAGGAAGCATTCTTCCCACATTTTCTTGTTATTCTTCAAAACAGCCCTAAGCATAGTAGACAATGTTCTATTGACTACTTCAGTTTGTCCATCAGTTTGGGGGTGACAAGTAGTACTAAAAAGCAGTTTAGTCCCCAACTTAGCATAAACATCTCCAAAAGTGGCTAAGAAATTTAGTATCACGATCTGAAACAATAGTATTTGGCACACCATGCAAGCAAATAATTTCACGAAAGAACAAATCAGAACATTAACACATCATCGCTTTATGACATGGTATAAAGTGTGCCATTTTCGAGAATCTATCCATGACAACAAATATGCTATCCTCCCCTTCTTGTTCGAGGTAAACCTAAAACAAAGTGCCATAGATATATCCTCCCAAGGAATACTAGGTACAGGCAAAGGCATATAAACCATGAGGATTGGTCGTGACTTAGCTTTTTGACATGTAGTGCAGCGAGCAACAAAACGCTCAAACTCCCGTCTCATCTTGGCCGAAAGAAATGTGTAGCAAGTACGTCCTCCGTTTCTTCACCCCAAAGTGTCCCATTAATCTCCTCCATGCGCCTCCTGCAACACACAAAAGACGACGAAGGCTAGCTGGAATGCATAGCTGTTAGCACGGAACACAAAATCCATCATTAATGACAAACTTGTTTCAATGTTCTTCCTTCTTACAATTCTGCATTACATCTTTAAATAGCATCATGCACATATTGATCTTTGATGGTTCCAAGCCAAATATTTTGAAGTCAATGTGTGAAAGCATAGTATAGCGACGAGACAATGCATCAGCAATAACATTTTCTTTACCCTTTTGTGTTTAATGACATAAGGGAAAGTCTCAAGAAATCAACCATTTAGATGTCTGCGATTCAGTTTAGCTTGACTTTAATATGTTTCAAAGATTCATGATCGGAATGTAAACAAATTCTTGGGCCATAAATAATTGTGCCTGTCTCTATAGTCCGAACAAGAGCATATAATTCTTTATCATAAATAGAATAATTCAGACTAGGCCCACTCATTTTTCAGAAAAGTATGCAACAGGTTTGCATCTTGTAACAAAACAACTCCTAAATCCAATTCTCATAGCATCACATTCAAGCTCAAAAGTCTTATTAAAATCTGGAAGTTGGAGTATAAGGAGCATGTGTCAACTTATTTTCAACACCGTGAAGGCTTCTTCCGTGCGGTACCCCAAACAAAAGGCACATCCTTCTTTGTAAGCTCGTTAAGAGGTGCAGCAATGGTTCTGAAATCTCTCACCAAAACGCCTATAGAAACCAGAGAGGCCAAGGAAACTCCGCACTTGTGTGACCGTTTTGGGCTGCGGCCAACTCTCAATAGCTTAATCTTGGCTTTATCAACTTCAATTCACTTGGAGTAACAACAAGCCAAGAAAAGATACTCGGTCAGTGCAAAAGGTGCACTCCCAAGGTACCAAACAAACGTGCATCACGTAGAGCAATAAAAACAGCACCATAAATGTTCCAAATGTTCTTCCAAGATTTGCTATAAATCAGTATATCATCAAAATAGAAACCACAATCGTCCAATGAAAGCACGTAAAACTTCATCATTAATCTCATGAAAGTACTAGGTGCATTAGTTAACCAAAAGGCATGACTAACCACTCATATAAACCAACTTAGTTTAAATGTGTTTTCCATTCATCTCCCATTTCATACGAATTTGATGGTATCCACTACGCAAATCAACTTTGGAGAATATTGTAGAGCCACTCAATTCATCTAGCCTAGGAATAGGATGACGATAACGAATAGTAATATTATTAATGCCTCACAATCACACACATACGCGACGTACCATCCTTTTTTGGCACTAGTATAATATGAACAGACAAGGACTAAGAGATTCACGTATATAACCTTTGTCGAGCAGCTCCTGTAATTGACGCATAATCTCCTTGTCTCCTCTGGATTGGTACGGTATGGCGCACGGTTTGGCAGCGAAGCACCGGAATTAAGTCAATCTGATGCTCAATCCCGCGAATAGGTGGTAACCCGGTGGGACGCTTGTGGAAAGAACGTCAGCGAACTCTTGCAAAATGTTAGTGACAGCCAGGAGGCAAAGAGGAAGGCACGTCCTCGAATGAAATAATGCCTCTTTGCACACAAAAGCATAGCAAAACGATTTGCTGAAATCTAGCTCATCAATATCAGATTTGTTGGCAAGTAAACATGCACTTTTCAATTTAATTTCAGAAGCAACAGTAGATGGTTATTATTAGGCTTCATTTGTTGCTCAAAATTCTTTGCCACAATCTGATTTTCACTCTTATTTTTCTCCTGTTTTGCTTTACTAGCTCTATTAATATCATCATTCAAATAGAATCAGGAGCATGAGAAGAAAAGTAATATGTTATCCTTATGAAAAGAGTATACGGATTGTTTCTACCAGGGGTACAGAATTTTTATCAAATTGCCATGGTCTCTACAAGTAATAAGGAACATGCTTGCAGGGGTACCACATCACAATCAACATAATCAGCATATGTAGAGATACAAAATGCACACGAACAGTACGTTACCTTAACCTTGCCGTTGTTGTTGAACCATTGGATATAGTAAGGATGTGGATGTGGTCTTGTGGTGAGGGATAGCTCTCCCCATTCTCCAGCTAGCCAGGTTATTGTTGCAGCTCCCTCCCATCTATGTGACGCGAACGAACGTTCCTTCACAACTCCTTTGTATGGAACCAAATATGCCTCTGATTTTGCTCAGCTTGTGTGACCTGCACACTCAAAACACGGTTGAGCAACTCTTAAACATTCATGCCGGTCAGAGTCTTCAGGAGACCATGTATTGCGGTCTATGATCAGAATCATCTCCACTTGTTCTTCACTTGTAATAAGAGCCAAAGTCTCCTCATCATGCACTAGCGGACTCATACCCACCATCCTCAGTAGCAATCATCACAAGGCTTAGATGGGCATTCTCGAGACTAAGACCTCACCCTTGCAAACAGAGACAAAATATATTCAGTGTGTGTTGCCCTAATTGCTGCATGGATGAAGAAGAGCTCTGTGCAGGCCCGGAAGGTGGTTCTCTTCGCAGATAGTGGGGTTGTCCTGCTTTCTTGTATCACGGCTGGAGGTTGCAGCGAAGGATGCGTGCCGGTTGCAGCAGGAACGTGTGGAAGTAGAGGATGCACGCGGTTTGCCATGATGAAGTTCGGACCTGCAAGAAAAGTTAGTCCGCGCCCAATGCCTGTCGATTTTTCCTGCCACTTCACGTTCATGCTTTGCAAGCCAAGATTGGAATAAACGGTGATATTGTTATACCCTTTTACTTCAAAAATGGTCTGAATCTCTTTATTTAAACCACCGATAAAATGTGCAAGCATAGCTCCTTCTCCTCAACATACCACACTAATACATTGGCCAGTTTGGTAACTCCTGATTATATTCTTCTACAGAATTTTTCTTGTCTTACAGCTATAATTTTGAAGTAATTCACGTTGATAATATGGTGGACCCAAATATGAGTACGCATAGCGGTTTTTCAAAGCAGCCCAAGTAGTGGAATAGGATATTAATATGCAATGTTCAGGACCACCAAACACATCCAAAAAACTAGTTGTGAAGCCACAAAACAGCTAAGAGAAGCACCACGTCGTTCCTCGGGATCATTGTAAAACATGTAAAACATGTTCAGTTTCTAACGCCCAAGTAGAATATATCAGGAACATATTACCCTCGAATGGTGGAATATTCAATTTTATTTAGGAGATGCAATGATCTTGTACCTGAGGTGGTGGTGCAGCCTACCATTGACGATATTTGATGTGGAGACTGGTGCTGGTGGTATTGCATGTTAGTTATAATTTTGATCAACATCATCCTCTAATCGGCCCGCGTAATCGGCCTCCTCATCGGCACCAACAGCAGAAGGAGCAGGACCAAAAGAAAAGCATTCAACAGAGGTACAACAGCACCAGAAGCTTGGCCATCCTCAGAGAACATGCTTCGCTCGTCCGAATGATTTGGACGGGGGCGTGTTGTTGTCGTTGCAGGGGGGGGGCAGACGGTGCGACAGGTGCAGCGGGGTGGTTGGAAGACGCCTTGAGCAATTCATGTTAACTTGTTATCCAGGCTTTGTCGCGAATACTTCTCCCATGCCATCTATCTTCTCCATGGCCTCTCAATCGTTTAGCACCTCTCCCACTGCACTATCATTGCGGAAAGTTTATGCAAACCTCCTTGTTCATCATGTTCTCCCAGTCAATCTCGTGGCTTGTGATCTGACATGGTTAGCAGCACTAGAAAACAAAGCCAGAATATGATCTACAAACTAATAGAAGTGGTGGTGGTGTGATGTCACAAATCCGTCAAGCAAATCTCAAATTTCTTACCAGTTCTTACCGCCATTGCACCGGGGCCGAGCGTCGGGTACCCGTCGGCGGAGATGTGCCACTGCCGAGGAAGACGGTAGCCCGGCGGCACAAGCAGGTAGTACCGGTAGAGCTCCGCCGTCTCCGGGTTGCCGAGGCTCGACGGCCAGGAGCTCGGGGCGTCGTCGTCGCCGCAAGAGCTGCTGCTGCCGCAAGGCTGTCGTTAGCCACCTGACGTGGCTAACGCACGGGTTTTGCCGTCCATGTTCTTTGCCGTCCACCACCGACGGCAAAGTGCCTTTGCCGTCCGCTTTAAGGAAGTAGATGGAAAATAACCTGGTTACCGTCGCTCTCTTTGCCGGGCAGGTTTGCCGTCAGTGACAGACAACAAAGGCCTTTGCCGTCCGCTTTTGGTGCCTTTGCCGTCTACCATGGCAGACGACAAATAAGCAGATTCCCGTAGTGCATGCTTCTTCTTGAAGCAGTCAGACTCGGGGTGACCATCCCTGTTGCAGTAATCACAATGAGTACGAGGACAAGAGCGGCCTTCACGAGAGCGGGCCTCACTGCCCGAAGGAGTGGGCAGTAGCGGCAGAGCACTGGAGCGAGAAGACACTGGTGGAGTAGCAGCTCAAGCAGCGAGCACAGAGGGAATATGAAGCTAACAAGCACCACGGAGGCGAGTCTCCTCAGCATGAAGCTGAGAAAACACCTCAGAAATAGGAACACGACCACGAGCAAACAACTGAGCACGTCGAGGCTCAAACTCACCACGGAGCCGTGACAAGAACTCATAGACGCGCTGAAACTCCAAGTCTGACGTCACAGTCTGGAAACACGGGCAAGTGCCACAAACAGTAGTGCGAAGGTAGTCAAGCTAGCGCCAGAAGCCGAACTCTGAGTGTAGACCTCATCAATAGTGGAGTCTCCCTGCTGAAGAGCATGCTCCTGAAGGACCACACACAAGTAGAGAGCATCACCAGAGGGCTGATAGCGCTGACGAAGATGAGTCCACATCTCAAAGATAGTACGGAGGCCTATAAACTCAGAAGCAAACTGAGGCAAAACACTGGAAGTGAGAACAGTCGTAGCACGAGCGTCATCATCACACCATTGAGTGTAAGCAGCCAGATCGTCACGATAAACATAAAGAGCATTTGAATAATCCAAGACCTCCTGGTCATAAGCGGCAGTCGCATCATCAGCAGCAACCCTGGCTGTAGCCCTATCAGCATCAGAAGCATCTGCGTCAAGAGCTGGTGGCGTCGGTGGTGGGGTAGGAGCCACAGGAGGTACGGGGCGCGGAGGACAGGGGACCTCACCAGAAAGAACACCCTAGAGACGAATGCCACGCATGTGAATGCGCATAAAGGCAACGAACTCAACATAGTTAGCCCCATCGAATACCACCGGGCAGCGCGGGATGGCAACATAGCCAGATGACGCCAAAGACATGGTGCTCCTCTTCTGTCTTTTTTTAAGAATAGCAAAGGTCACCCAAGACTCAACTGGCCAAGATGAGAGCAGCCAGAACCAGCAGCAGATCAATCAGACGAAAAGTCAGCCGAACGAGGACCAAATCGATTAGACAGAGTCGCGATCTAGAGCAGTAGACACCCGGACAAGAAACGGCAGCAGCCACTCACGTAACCACCCGAGCGCCCCGCAGGTAGCCGCGGAAGACAGCAGCGTCGTGGACGGGGCCGGCGGCCGGTAGCAGCGGTGCAGACGGGTCCGGCTACCGGTGGCGCCGCAGAAGGCAGCAGTGGTACGGACGAGGCCGGCGGCCGACAGCAGCGGCGCAGACGGGTCGACGACTGGTGGCCACAGAAGGCAGCAGCGGCACGCGGATGAGGCCGGTGGCCGGCAGCCACAGAAAGCAGCGGCGGCGCGGACGAGGCCCATGGCCGGCAGCGACCTTGGTTGAGGACGAGCGGCCAGCGGCTGGATCGATTGAGACCAAGTCCGATCGGATCAAATATTAGCCAGCGGATTCCATGCGAGATTTTTTGTCCAAAAGACTACCTGACGAGTGCAATTGACAAAAAAGACCATCTCTGGATCAAAATGGCACAAAAGACCAGCTAAGTCGTGGCGGCAGGCCCAGCGTGCGACACGTGTCACCCCATATATCACAAGATTTGAAGTGATGCAGGAACGGGAAACGGGAAATGGGCATAGACATGGCACCTGCCGCCAGAGGCTGTGGCGGCAGGCCTGTTGCTGCATGCTGCGATGTGTGCGAGTGAGAAGGTATGCGCTA
>JAAAXO010000628.1:3262-59567 GCA_011799875.1 Thinopyrum elongatum | reverse complement strand
TAAGGAGAAAATCAAAAGACAAACATAGAAGTATCAGTCCCATTTGACAGTGAGGTACTAGTTTCAAACAACAAAAATAAAATGATGACCGCCCAAGGACAGGCCAGCCACGCAACTGAGGATACAACTTGGACTCGAGCCCACGGAGAACCGTTGGCGAATCCATAGTAATCGAGACTACGCGGGCCAGCCGACAAGGGCCCACAGGTCATGAACAGAGAGCAAGCGCCGTGTAAAGCGCCCAGGTCAGTATATAGAGGAGTTCGACAGACAAGGCTGGCAGTCGAACTGATATCTTTTTGATTGAGTTTTGGCCTTCTTTTTTCTAGGCTGTGATTATTCTCAAGGCATTATTTGGTATCATCATAGTACTTGTCGTATAAACTAAGTTGTACTAAGATTTCAATTGTACTAGCTCTGTTATTCTTAGTGTGTCAATGTTTTAGGGAATGCGAACTAACGCTTCCCGTTCCTTTTTATTTTTGTAGTATAGATGCACTGTGTGTTTAAGTGTACCAGTACTTTGACTCCTAGTATGCTAGTGACTATGAAATACGTACTGATGGTTCTTGGCTTTTCCTGTTGCGGTACTTAGTAATTTTCTAACGACTATAAGCATGATGTTGTTAGTACTGAATGTTGTCCTCGGCTGCAACTTAGTCTTTTTAGTGTTCTTCTGAAACTAAAAACTAATTTTTAGTGTGATAGTACTACCATACAGGACTAAGCTGTACTGAGCGTCCAAGGCTACTATTTGTTGTTGTCCTTAGTCTGCCACTGTTTTTGTGAAAATATCCCTGTGTGATTTGTTGCTCCATGACTAGTGCTGCATAGCAGCCACAAAGTTTCATTCACAACCTACTTCAACTTTAAATGATGGATAAACAAAATAGGAAGCTAGCAAACTTCTTCAACGACATAAGTGAATGATGTACTTGATGACATAAGCAAACTTGTTCAACCCGGACACATATGACATAAGCAAGCTGGTTCAACCTAACAAAAGGAAACTACAAATTTGAAACAAGAAGATAAAGGACAAGCACAAGCACAAGCAACACGAAGGCAGACTTTGCTGTCTCCTCATCCCGCGTAGTGGCAGTGGTAGTAGGGATTCGCTTCCTGCTCTTTCGAAATTTCCAGACCTGTTTTGATGTTGTCGATTATCTTCCATGACTTGTACGTTGCGTACGCATCTATTCCTGCATACTCGATGAGCTTGTCTGGCAGCAGGCTGATCCCCCACAGTTTGTGGTCTTCCTCCTTGTCGATCTTCTTCTTCATGCCTTTGTAGAATGGGTGGATGACGCTGGCTGCAACATCGGCCAAGGAGTCGTACTCTTTTCTGGTGGTTGAAACTCTCCAGTTGCGTTGAATGTCGATGAAGTTCTTTGGGTTGATCGCCAAACCAGACTTCTTCAGCATCTGTTTGTCATCTTTAATGCTGAAACCGACAAAGGTGCACAAATTCTGCTCCTTCAGGATCTCTTTGAGGCGCTTGGGCCTGCAAGGGGAGACACATATTGAAGATTAGTTTTCTTTTTTGAAGATTTAATTCTTTTGTTTTTTGGTTTACAAGTGATAATCCATGAGTTAGATGATTATATAGTATAAGTCATGGATGAATGTAGTTCAGAAACTAGTACACAAAGTTCTGAAATTAAATTGAAGTACACCATGTTATTTTTCTTTTTTGGTATCTTCAGTGCTTCACCAAATGCTTCACCAAGTTCAAGAACCTATAACCAGAGTCAATGATCTATGTGCTGCTTACTGCAAGTTTAGTTTTCTTTTTGTTGAATAAAAGACCTATACCAGTGCTTCACCAAGTTCTTACTTTATTTTTTGCTACTAAAAATAACATCAGACCAGGTTCAGAAACTACTTTTGGACATCAAGTTTAGAAACATCTTTTAATACATCAAGTCTATAAACTACACTAGTGCATCAAGATCAGAAACTATGCTAGTACATCAAGTTCATAAATTAATCTGGTGAAACAATTTCAGATGCTAATCCAGTGCATCAGGTTCAAAATATATTATAGTGCATATACTTGAGAAACATGTACTCGTGCGTCCACTTCACAAACTACAGTAGTTCATCTAGTTGGGAAACAAGTTTAATGAAATTTTGAGGGAGTAGTACTAATAGAACAGATGAATGAAGAGTAGTATGGTTCACCATTTTGTGGCCGCTGCGATGTGGTACACCAAGCAGAGTTCCTCCATGCATAACTACAGAACTGCTGCCATCTGCGGAGGTTCATCTTTTCTGGTAAACTCCACATCAACTCCGATGAAGCTAGGATACAAGCCGCCGCCCTTCATCCTGAGCCTGTTGATCATCTCGCCGGCCTTGTCTGGTTCGCTGGTGCAGACGACCTCCATCGTCTCCTTGCCATGGAGCTCAACCCCTGTGAGGGTTCGGGTGTACTCGCGCTTCTCGCCGGGGACATGAACGTCGTCGAGGTTGCTGCTCTGGTCCGACGTCTCGCCACGATGACGCTTGGCAGACGGTTCATCCGCCATTGCCCTCCTCCGGCGACTATGGGCTTGGAAGAGAGATGTTTGTGGGTTGTTTGTAGTGGAGATGGAAGCGGCAATGGTGGTTTTTGGAGATGTGGCAGGGATGGAGTCGATTTGGGGCTTTTTGAGGGTGTGGTTTGGGACGAGGGGGAGGCGGTTCGTCCCAGTCGTGGTGGTAGTGGTCGTGGGGTCGCCATTGCAGTCCGTCGTGGCAACCGCCCAGTGGGTGGCGCGGGCGGTGGCCTGGAAGAACCAACTGTCCAAGCCAATTTCTTTGCCAGGGTATTCACTGGTCGCACTGACGAGTCTTGTCAAGCTATAATTATCAGCTGCTTATCCCACTTGCACGTCTCAGGGTCGGTGATGATGGCATTTTGTACTTTTGAAGTGACATATACTTTGTGATGTTTTCAGTGTGGAGGTTAAGTCTTATTTTTGCACTGAAGTCTTATACACTAGTTGATTTGAAAACTTTTTTCAGTGCACTGCGAGTTGTTGCTCAAAACTGAGACTTATTTTATTTTCATCTGTCCCAACCTAAGTTAGGCCTTTATAGTTTTTGTACTCTCTTTTTAGTGTACTTATGGTTTAGTGCTGTGGGTACTGAATTGAAATAAATATTGTTTGGTGTGTGGATGTAGCGTGGAGTGGTCTGACCCTTCCTGGTTTTGTAGTACTGATGTCATATGTATGTTTGAACTGAGTTTTTTTTTTTGGATTGAGATTATTTACGATGAAATTGTTAGTTGAGCCCTAGTCAGATTTTATATAAATATGAAATTTAGCAGAATTGACAAACAATATTTATTTGAACCTGAAAGTAATATTTAATTCGCTGGTTTAAATTATGTACATTTAACAGATAGCATATTAAGTTCTCCACTTTTTAAAGTTTCGTTGTTTTTGTATCGTATTTTTTTCCTTTTTTTATCATCCGTGGTGCAGAGCTAAATTTATTTTTATTTTTATTTTTGGATTTAAAATTATTGCCTGCGAACAAGTATTTTAACTTTCCTATATTCAGTTTTCGAACATTTTTGTTATAGTTTATATTTCTTTGCCCCGCGCTCTGCTTTATTCAACGGGCCTTATGGGTGGGGTGTTTGGAGACAAGGGAGGCTATTGGGCCCTTTTCCGGCCCAAATGGCCCGCGCGGGCTATTTGAGGACTGCTGGCTGTGCGTGTGCTCTGGGTTTAGTCCCACCTCGCTAAGCGAGGGGGCTCTCAACCTGTTTATAAGCGCTGCCGAGTCCTACTAGTCGAACTCCTCTGAATACTTACCTGAGCGCTTATACACGGCGCTCGCTCTCAGTCATGACCTGTGGGCCCTGGTCTGCTGGCCCTGCGTTGTGTCGATTACTAGGGATTCGCCAACGGTTTCGCCGTGGGCTCGAGTTCAAGTATCTACCTGCGTTAGGGCCTGCCTGTCTTCGGGCGGTCAATTTTTATTTTTTTTGTTTTGAATCTAGTACTTGACTCCACGAGTAATGTGGACTGATACTTTTGTTGTAGTTCTTGTGAGTTTTCTCGAAGTGTTATCTTTTCATTGAGTTTTTGCCTTCTTTTTTTTGTTTGTTTTTGTGATTATTCTCAAGGGTCTTCTGGTATTATTTTAGCACTATAGTACTTGCGTGTAAACTAAGTTGTACTGAGAGTTCATTCGTAGTAGCACTTCTGTGCTTAGTCTGACATGTATTTTTTAGGGATTGCGAACTGATGCTTCTTTGTACTTTTTATAGTAGTAAATCTGTACTGTCCGTTCAAGTGTAGTAGTACTGTCATTCTTAGTCTGCCAGTGACCAATATAAGTGTGTGCTGATGCTTCTTAACTTTTCTGTTGTAGTACTTGCTAATTTTCTAGCAGCTACATATGGATGAGAATAGTACATGAAGTACTAAGAGTTTTTGCTTCAACTTTTGAAGCATTGTTAAGCAACTCAAATTGTACTGATTGTTTTCAACGTTATGTTTTCCATACAATGCTGAATCGAAACTACACATGGAACATCCTTGTGTGATTAGTTGCTTCATAACTAGTACTGAAGAGCAGCCACAAAGTTCCATTCACAAGCTACTTTGAATTTGAAATGATGCATAAACAAAATACGAAGCTACCAAACTTATATAATGAGATAAGCAAAGAATGTACTTGATGACATAAGAAAACTTGTTCAACCGTGACAAACACGACATAAGCAAACTGGTTCAACCTTGACACACAAGACATAAGCAAACTGGTTTAACCTAACAAGAGCAAACTACGAAGTTTGAAACAACAAGATAAAAGGCAAGCACAAGCGCAAGCAACATGAAGGCAGACTTTGATGTCTCTTCATCCCGCATAGTGGTAGTGGTAGTAGGTGTCAGCTTCCTGCTCTTTTGAAATTTCCAGACCTGTTTTGATGTTGTCGATTATCTTCCATGACTTGTAGGTGGCGTACGCATCTATCACTGCGTACTCGATGAGGTAATTTGGCAGCGGGCTGATCCCCCACAGTTTATGGTCTTCCTTCCTGTCGATCTTCTTCTTCTTCATGTATTTGTAGAATGGGTGGATGACGCTGGCTGCAACATCAACCAAGGAGTCGTACTCTTTTCCGGTGTATGGAACTCTCCAGTTGCGCTGAATGTCGATGTACTTGTTGGAGTTGATCTCCAAACCAGACATCTTCAGCTTCTCTTTGTCACCTTGAATGCTGAAACCGGCAAAGGTGAACAACTTCTCATGCTTCAGCATGTCGTTGAGGCGCTTGGGCCTGCAAGGGGAGAGACATATTGAAGATTTAGTATTATTTTGATGTTTGAATTCTTCAGGTTTTTCTTGTTTTACAAGTGATGAATCCATTAAGTAGATGCTTATATAGTATAATTAATGGATGAATGTAGTTCAGAAACTAGTAAACAAAGTTCTGAAATTAAATTCAAGTACACCATGTTATTTTTCTTTTTGGAATATACAGTTTGAGTCAATGATCTATGTGCTGCTTTAGTACTAGTTTAGTTTACTTTTGTTGAATAGAAAAACACATACCATTGCTTCACCAAGTTCTTAGTTTTTTTGCTGATGAAAATAACACCAGACCAAGTTCAAAAACTACTTCACTACATCAAGTTCAAAAACATCTTTTTAATACATCGAGTGCAGAAACTACACTATTGGATCAAGATCAGAAACTACACTAGTACATCAAGTTCAGAAATTAATCTTCTACCAGATTTTCAAATAGTAATCCAGTGCATCAGGTTCAAAATATATTATAGTGCATCTACTTGAGAAACTGCACTAGTGCATCCACTTTCACAAACTACACTAGTACATCTAGTTGGGAAACAAGTTTAATGAAATTTTGAGGATACAATACTATTTAAACAGATGAACAAAATAGGGCAAATGAGTAGGATGGTTCACCATTTTGTGGCCGCTGCGATGTGGTACACTAGGCAGAGTTCCTCCACGCATAACTGCAGAACTACTGCTGTCTGCGGAGGTTCGTCTTCCTGGTATACTCTGCATCAACGCCGACGAACCCAGGATACAAGCCGCCAGCCCTCTTCCAGAGCATGTTGATCATCTCGTCGGCCTTGTCTGGTTCGCTGGTGCAGACGACCTCTAGCGTCTCCTTGCCATGGAGCTCAACCCCTGTGAGGGTTCGGGTGTACTCGCGCTTCTCGCCGGGGACATGAACATCGTCGAGGTTGCTGCTCTGGTCGGACGTCTCACCACGATGCCGCTTGGCAGACGGTTCCTCCGCCATTGCCGTCCTCCGGCGACTGTGGGCTTGGAAGAGAGATGTTTGTGGGTTGTTTGTAGTGGAGATGGAATCGACAATGGTGGTTCTCGGAATGAAGCAGAGATGTAGTCAATTTGGGGCTTTTTCAGGGCTTGGATGGGGATGTGGGGGAGGCTGTTCGTCGCGGACATGGGGGTAGTGGTCGTGGGGTCGACGTTGCAGTCTGTCGTGGCAACCGCCCAGTGTGTGGCGCGGTAGGGTGGCATGGGAGAACCAACCGTCCAAACGTAATTCTCTGCAGGGTTTTTTTACTCTCGCACTGATCCGTCTTGTGAAGGTGAACTTATTAGTTGCTTCTCCCACTTATACGTCTTAGAGGCGATGATGATGGCTCTTTGTACTCCTCTACTGTGGGTACTTGGACTGGTGATTGACATGTAGTTGAACTTACCAATACAAGTTCAGACTATGTGTGTCATGCTAATCTTTTAAAACATTTTTGTTTTTTGAAATGATTGTTTATATCAACATAACCTTTGAAAGTGTATAGGTGTATTATATTTGTACTTTCAATTTTTTCTATTTGCTTGAGGTAATTCTTTTTATGTACCGATGGGCTTTCTAAACTAGGACTGGTAGAACCAGTCATAGCTTGTTTGAATGATATTTTTTGAGGTGTTCACGGGTGTGTTTGGTTACTCTGCCTTGAACTGACGAGTCAGAATTATTAGTACTGATGTACTATCAGAGTTTAAATTTTCTTTAACAAATTTTTGCTGAGTTACTGGTCGACAGTAGTGTTGACGTTACATAAATCCAGATCAATTTTTTCAAATATATTTGTGACTGCATTCAAAAGGTTTATCAAATGGTTTACATAATAATGTCACTGGTCCAGCGGGCACAAATCACAAATTATATCTTAACTATAGTACTGATCGAGAAATCGATGATAAAGCTAAATAAGTTTTGGTAACGACGGTGTTTCTGATATGATTCCTCATTGTGTACCGAGGCAACCGAGAGTACAGGCTTATTTTTGAATTGACGCAGCAGCATAACCACTATGGATTCTTCAGTCTTGAGCTCCTTCTAACTGGCCCCGAATGTTGTCCCTTGTCGGCGTCCTTTCCTGCTTGAGCCTTGGCAGCTTCATCATCAGTTTCAGTTTCCTTGTCCCCAATACTGATAGAGGCAAAGGTGTCCTGTCTTTCGATGAGATGGTGGCTATCGTTTCTGGTGGAATAGACTTTGACAATCCGACTACGACCGTGCGAGGACATCGCGCCTTAGCAATCGCTAAACCAACTCCGAGAGGTTATTGACCACGCCGGAGCACGATCAACCTGACCATGAAGGTCTATTTCCTGCAAGCAAACGAAGAACAAGCAAGAAACTAAAATTGCAATCTGGATATTGCGAATAAAAGATGAAAGCTTTATTGATCAAGGTGGGGTTCTGTGACGTCTTGGTCTGGTCGTTGAACACAAACGAAGTACGCGAAGTTGCAGCTATGCCGAACTTTTAATCTAAACAAAACCCAAAGTCTAAACGGTGACCTAAGGGCTGTATATATGGAGGAAGAGGGGGGAATTTCGTGGCCCTTGAAGGAGGGGTCCGAAGCCAACCCTATCTCTTGTTTCCCCACACATACAGACTCTAAAAACAGCCTATACTCAAGTATATCGAAATTACATGGGCCTGGCCCAATAATAAGGTGACGCAGCACCTATAATAGCCTCTGGATGAAATTTATGAAGTGGCATCTTGTATATTTCGTCCAAGGCTTTATGCACTCATTATGGTGGCTTCAAAGTCCTGAAATCATCACTTGTAACTCCGTTCTTGTTCCCCTTGCGCATGCCATCATCTCCATGCTTGAACTTGCTCCAAGGTTCATCTTTCTTGTCCAAGCTAGGCCCTTCATTTGTAAGCAAAACAAATGTATCCAAATTAGGCAGCATCATATTCTCATGACAATTAGAATCGTTACCAAGAAACAAAAGTACATGGTAATTCAATTGGCGTGCGCGAGCTCTAGTAATTGGTCCCGTATGTATAGCAGCAGGGGCTGTGAGTGTAACAACGGTATTGATGTCCTCATCATCCTCCCCTTCTTGAAATGAAGTCGTCCTCGACGGAAGCTCATCTTCCTCACCCAAATAAGGCTTCAAATCTGCAATGTTAAAAGTGGGACTAACCCCAAAATCTGCAGGCAGCTCAAGTTTATATGCATTATCATTTATTTTCTCTAACACCTTAAAAGGACCATCAGCACGCGGCATTAGCTTTGATTTTCGCAAATCAAGAAATCTATCCTTACGCAAATGTAACCAAACAAGATCTCCAGGTGCAAACACAACATGTTTTCTACCCTTATCTCCAGCGAGTTTATATTTAGCATTCATACGCTCAATGTTCTCCTTAGGTAACTCATGCAATTTTAGGACCAATTCAGCACGTTGCTTAGCATCAAAATTAACATTCTCCGAAGATGGAAGAGGCAACAAATCAATAGGTGCACGAGGTAGGAAACCATACACAATTTCAAAAGGGCACATCTTAGTAGTAGAATGCAGCAAACAATTATAAGAAAATTCAATATGAGGCAAGCATTCTTCCCACATTTTCTTGTTATTCTTCAAAACAGCCCTAAGCATAGTAGACAATGTTCTATTGACTACTTCAGTTTGTCCATCAGTTTGGGGGTGACAAGTAGTACTAAAAAGCAGTTTAGTCCCCAACTTAGCCCATAAACATCTCCAAAAGTGGCTAAGAAATTTAGTATCACGATCTGAAACAATAGTATTTGGCACACCATGCAAGCAAATAATTTCACGAAAGAACAAATCA
This sequence comes from Thinopyrum elongatum, assembly GCA_011799875.1. NCBI lineage: Eukaryota > Viridiplantae > Streptophyta > Magnoliopsida > Poales > Poaceae > Thinopyrum > Thinopyrum elongatum. The sequence goes on along the minus strand of JAAAXO010000628.1, from coordinate 50,455 downwards.
GCAACATTAACAGCATCATCGCTTTTATGACATGGTATAAAGTGTGCCATTTTCGAGAATCTATCCATGACAACAAATATGCTATCCCTCTCCTTCTTTGTTCGAGGTAAACCTAAAACAAAGTCCATAGATATATCCTCCCAAGGAATACTAGGTACAGGCAAAGGCATATATAAACCATGAGGATTGAGTCGTGACTTAGCTTTTTGACATGTAGTGCAGCGAGCAACAAAACGCTCAACATCCCGTCTCATCTTTGGCCGAAAGAAATGTGTAGCAAGTACGTCCTCCGTTTTCTTCACCCCAAAGTGTCCCATTAATCTCCTCCATGCGCCTCCTGCAACAACAAAAGACGAACGGAGCTAGCTGGAATGCATAGCTTGTTAGCACGGAACACAAATCCATCATTAATGACAAACTTGTTCCATGTTCTTCCTTCTTTACAATTCTGCATTACATCTTTAAAATCAGCATCATGCACATATTGATCTTTGATGGTCTCCAAGCCAAATATTTTGAAGTCAAGTTGTGAAAGCATAGTATAGCGACGAGACAATGCATCAGCAATAACATTTTCTTTACCCTTCTTGTGTTTAATGACATAAGGGAAAGTCTCAATGAATTCAACCCATTTAGCATGTCTGCGATTCAGTTTAGCTTGACTTTTAATATGTTTCAAAGATTCATGATCGGAATGTATAACAAATTCTTTGGGCCATAAATAATGTTGCCATGTCTCTATAGTCCGAACAAGAGCATATAATTCTTTATCATAAGTAGAATAATTCAGACTAGGCCCACTCAATTTTTCAGAAAAGTATGCAACAGGTTTGCCATCTTGTAACAAAACACCTCCTAATCCAATTCCACTAGCATCACATTCAAGCTCAAAAGTCTTATTAAAATCTGGAAGTTGGAGTAAAGGAGCATGTGTCAACTTATCTTTCAACACCGTGAAGGCTTCTTCCTGTGCGGTACCCCAAACAAAAGGCACATCCTTCTTTGTAAGCTCGTTAAGAGGTGCAGCAATGGTTCTGAAATCTCTCACAAAACGCCTATAGAAACCAGCGAGGCCAAGGAAACTCCGCACTTGTGTGACCGTTTTGGGCTGCGGCCAACTCTCAATAGCTTCAATCTTGGCTTTATCAACTTCAATTCCCTGTGGAGTAACAACATAGCCAAGAAAAGATACTCGGTCAGTGCAAAAGGTGCACTTCCCAAGGTTACCAAACAAACGTGCATCACGTAGAGCAATAAAAACAGCACATAAATGTTCCAAATGTTCTTCCAAAGATTTGCTATAAATCAGTATATCATCAAAATAGACAACCACAAATCGTCCAATGAAAGCACGTAAAACTTCATTCATTAATCTCATGAAAGTACTAGGTGCATTAGTTAACCCAAAAGGCATGACTAACCACTCATATAAACCAAACTTAGTTTTAAATGTTGTTTTCCATTCATCTCCCAATTTCATACGAATTTGATGGTATCCACTACGCAAATCAACTTTGGAGAATATTGTAGAGCCACTCAATTCATCTAGCCTAGGAATAGGATGACGATAACGAATAGTAATATTATTAATGCCTCTACAATCAACACACATACGCGACGTACCATCCTTTTTTGGCACTAGTATAATATGAACAGCACAAGGACTAAGAGATTCACGTATATAACCTTTGTCGAGCAGCTCCTGTACTTGACGCATAATCTCCTTCGTCTCCTCTGGATTGGTACGGTATGGCGCACGGTTTGGCAGCGAAGCACCGGGAATTAAGTCAATCTGATGCTCAATCCCGCGAATAGGTGGTAATCCCGGTGGCACGTCTTGTGGAAAGACGTCAGCGAACTCTTGCAAAATGTTAGTGACAGCAGGAGGCAAAGAGGAAGGCACGTCCTCGAATGAAAATAATGCCTCTTTGCACACAAAAGCATAGCAAACAGATTTGCTGAAATCTAGCTCATCAATATCAGATTTGTTGGCAAGTAAACATGCACTTTTCAATTTAATTTCAGAAGCAACAGTAGATGGTTTATTATTAGGCTTCATTTGTTGCTCAAATTCTTTTGCCACAATCTGATTTTCACTCTTATTTTTCTCCTGTTTTGCTTTACTAGCTCTATTAATATCATCATTCAAAATAGAATCAGGAGTCATAGGAAGAAAAGTAATATGTTTATCCTTATGAACAAGAGTATACGGATTGTTTCTACCATGGTGTACAGAATTTTTATCAAATTGCCATGGTCTACCAAGTAATAAGGAACATGCTTGCATGGGTACCACATCACAATCAACATAATCAGCATATGTAGAGATACTAAAATGCACACGAACAGTACGTGTTACCTTAACCTTGCCGTTGTTGTTGAACCATTGGATATAGTAAGGATGTGGATGTGGTCTTGATAGAGGCGAGGGTGTCCCGATCTTTCGATGAGATGGTAACTATCGATTTGGTGGAGCCGACTTTGACGATCCGACTACAAACGTGCACGACGTTGCGCCTTAGCAATCGCTAAACCAATCTCCTGAGGTTACTGACGATGCTGGAAGCACGATCAGCCTGACCACGAAGGTCTATTCCTGCACGCAATCGAAGAACAAGCAAGAATATGATAATGCAATCTGAATATTGCGAATATAGATGAAGTATTGATAATGGTGGGGATCCGAAAGCGGTCTTGGTCTGGTCGTTGGACACAAACGAAGTACACGAAGTTGCAATGGCTAACTTTTAACTAAACAAATCCCCCAGGAAAAAGCTACTAGATGGATCTACTTATATAGGAGTAAGGGGTGGCAGCCAAGGAGGTGGGAGGACGTCCCAAGGCAGCCTAAAACTAACCCTAGGTCGTACAAGGCTCATGGGCCCAAGTGGAGGTGATGCAACACCTTTGGACTTGTAGTTTGACTCGGATTCTGCTGGAGCGTCAGATTGTTTCGTCGATAACTCATAGCTCCGGATGAATTTTAAGGTGAATCCAATTGGGTTGGAAAGAGCACGAAATCTACTTTCCAACAAAAAAAAGAATCACCCAATTCGGAGTCCGTATGAAAGAGTTCTTGGTGTTTTGAGTCAGGTATATCTGTGCAGTCCGAATCTGAATCCAGAACGTGAGAGACTTGGACTCTATCTTCTCTTGGCCCAAAAGTGACGTGAGAGGACTTTTTGAACAGCACCTAAACATCTCTTTTCTCCTTATCTTCATTTGTGGATTGTACAAATGTCCCATACACCTGCAATTACACATGACACAAAAGTTTGTGAAGTATTTTTTGTCCTGGATGACATAAATAAATTATTGCATAGTTTGCATTAGAAATCACCTCACAAATATACATGTATGCAATATTTTTGGTCGTATCCAAGGTAGTCATGTCCTCATCATCCTCCCCTTCTTGAAAACAAAGCCGTCCTCGGCGTTGCTTAAGCTGAAATGTGGCTAATAAAAGAGACAAGGTGTACATGCTGTATATGTATATGTCATCCAGTTTTACTTCCCTTAGTTTTTGCATATATGACACATGTATACATGAGTAACCTTCATAGTTCATAAAATCTAAAGCCGAAATATTATCACAAGAAGTAGAAGGCATGAAAATATTGCAACTCAGTTTGCACATATAAGTGAAGCATTTATTCATTTCAAAAGGTTGACAATGTTCATCATTAAACCATCCTAACATTGGTGAATAAACCTTAGTTGCATCAAATTTACATGCTACAACATGCTTAAATAAGCAAATATGCAATAAGTCATTTGACACAAAATCATCACCAAGATTAGAGGTCATATCAAAATGATTAAACATTGTTTCTTTTGCATCAACAGTTAATTCATTGGGTGCACTCAAAATTGTTGATACTTCAACTCTTTGATCACATGACGCATTCATGACAGTAACACAATTCTCTAAAATAGCTGGTGTGCTCAAATCAATAGGTAACACAACACATGATGTATTCAAGTTAACTAGGCATGCATCATTCTCATGTGAAAGTTGAAAATCTGTACCTTTGTCATTACCTCTTATGATCAACTCAGACGATGTAGGCACTCTTGGAGGTGATGTGTCACATGATGGAGATGATGTAGTCCTCGCAACAATGGATGTGGTTGTCATAGTACGCCTAGTAGTTGAAGAAACATCTGTATCAACACTTGGAATGTGCACCGTGCGCTTGTTCTCCTTGTGGCCAACACATCGTTTTATTTCCTGTTCAGCTTTGCAAGCAAGACGAAACAAATGGTCCATAGGATAACACTCTTCATGAATTAGAATCTCTTGAATATCACAGTTTAATCCTCCCCAAAATCTATCCATAAAATCTTCTTCTAATGTTGAATACACGCTCAACGACAGTACTGTGCTGGTCCTAGGCTAGACCGGACTAGAGATGCGAGCCTAGAACACTAATGAGGTCACGGCGTAGCACAACTAGCATCAATAAAGGATATGAAGTAGCTCTGGACAGCAAGATATAAGTGAAGATCACAATGGCAGTAAAGATAATGATGAGAAACAACTACCAAGTAGCATATACCAACAATTCTCTCTCCAACTTTACTCTATAAAAGTTTGTGCCAATTTTATGATAATTTTTCTCAAGAATGGCACTGACTCAAGCTTTCAAATGCAAAAAGAATCACTCAATTCCGAGTTGATATGAGGAGTCAAAAAATTCTAAAACTGGCCTGAAAAACTAGAACAAGCTGTGTTCGCGAACTTCGGAGGGCAAAAAGACCTATTTAGAAGCCGATTTTGAGGTGTCAAATATTGAACAAGCTTCTGCAACTATTTAGATGCGGCTCGTCGCTAGCTTTAATTTGAGTACTCACGGAGCCAAAATAGACTTCGTATGAAAAAAATATGCCTGTTTTACTGAACACTGCGCAAAACAGATTCCAATCCGAATTCAGCTACGAGATTGAGTCTAGATAGATCTGAATTTTGTTTTTTTTCTTCTCTCTTTTTTTTTCTCACACTTTTTTTCTTTTTCTTTCTCTCTTTTTTTTCTGTAACTTTTTTTTAACTTTTTTTTCTCTCTTTTTTCTCTCTCCCTCTTTCCAAAACAAACTAGATAAGATGTAGATTGGATCAAGCACAGTTGTGAACGACCTCAACTATGATTATGACAATGAACAGTGGGTAGCACGATGTGGAAAGTGATGGATGGGATGGTGGACAGCGGAAGGAATAACGATGCAGCGGCGGCGTGACTAATGTGAACAGAACTCGAAACTCTAAACGAACTAGATACTAAGACCAGCAACTGAACACGACGATGCAACCGATAATTCAATAATGCAAACAATGAAAAGAAAATTGCAAAGGCTCAGACTGGCTTGGACAAAGGATGAATAGATCTAACTTTTTTTTTGTGGCTTTTTCTTGAACAATAGGTAAGAAAATAAATCTAATCTAGGGAAAACTGGAAATTCTCATCGAGCAACCTGAAAACTGATACCACTTGATAGAGGCGAGGGTGTCCCGATCTTTCGATGAGATGATAGCTATCGTTTTTGGTGGAGTAGACTTTGACGATCCGACTACGAACGTGCGATGACGTCGCGCCTTAGCAATCGCTAAACCAACTCCTAGAGGTTATTGACCACGCCGGAGCACAATCAACCTGACCACGAGGGTCTATCTCCTGCAAGCAAACGAAGAACAAGCAAGAAACTAAGATTTGCAATCTGGATATTGCGAATATAAGATGAAAGCTTTATTGATCAAGGTGGGGTTCTGTGACGTCTTGGTCTGGTCGTTGAACACAAACGAAGTACGCGAAGTTGCAGCTATGGCGAACTTTTAATCTAAACAAAACCCAAGGAAAAAGCTACTAGATGGATCTACTTATATAGGAGTAAGGGGTGGCGGCCAAGGAGGTGGGAGGACGTCCCAAGGCAGCCTAAAACTAACCCTAGGTCGTACAAGGCTCATGGGCCCAAGTGGAGGTGATGCAACACCTTTGGACTTGTAGTTTGACTCGGATTCTGCTACAGCGTCAGATTGTTTCGTCGATAACTCATAGCTCCGGATGAATTTTAAGGTGAATCCAACTGGGTTGGAAAGAGCACGAAATCTACTTTCCAACAAAAAAAGAAACACCCAATTCGGAGTCCGTATGAAAAAGTTCTTGGCGTTTTGAGTCAGGTATGTCTGTGCAGTCCGAATCTGAATCCAGAACGTGAGACTTGGACTCTATCTTCTCTTGGCCCAAAAGTGACGTGAGAGGACTTTTTGAACAGCACCTAAACTTCTCGTTTTCCCTTATCTTCATATGTGAATTGTACAAATGTCCCATACACCTGCAATTAGACATGGCACAAAAGTTTGTGAAGTATTTTTGTCCTGGATGACACAAATAAATTATTGCATAGTTTGCATTAGAAATCACCTCACAAATATACATGTATGCAATATTTTTGGTCGTATCCAAGGTATTCATGTCCTCATCATTGTGGCAAAAGAATTTGAGCAACAAATGAAGCCTAATAATAAACCATCTAGTGTTGCTTCTGAAATTAAATTGAAAAGTGCATGCTTACTTGCCACCAAATCTGATATTGATGATCTAGATTTCAGCAATTCTGTTTGCTATGCTTTTGTGTGCAAAGAGGCGTTATTTTCATTCGAGGACGTGCCTTCCTCTTTGCCTCCTGCGGTCACTAACATTTTGCAGGAGTTCGCTGACGTCTTTCCACAAGACGTGTGATAGAGGCGAGGGTGTCCCGATCTTTCGATGAGATGATATCTATCGTTTTTGGTGGAGTAGACTTTGACGATCCGACTACGAACGTGCGAGGACGTCGCGCCTTAGCAATCGCTAAACCAACTCCGAGAGGTTATTGACCACGCCGGAGCACAATCAACCTGACCCCGAGGGTCTATCTCCTGCAAGCAAACGAAGAACAAGCAAGAAACTAAGATTTGCAATCTGGATATTGCGAATATAAGATGAAAGATTTATTGATCGAGGTGGGGTTCTGTGACGTCTTGGTCTGGTCGTTGAACACAAACGAAGTACGCGAAGTTGCAGCTATGGCGAACTTTTAATCTAAACAAAACCCAAAGTCTAAACGATGCCCTAAGGGCTGTATATATGGAGGAAGAGGGGGGGATTTCGTGGCCCTTGAAGGAGGGGTCCGAAACCAACCCTATCTCTTGTTTCCCCACACATACGGACTCTAAAAATAGCCTATACTCAAGTATTTCGAAATTACATGGGCCTGGCCCAATAATAAGGTGACGCAGCACCTATAATAGCCTCTGGACGAAATTTATGAAGTGGCATCTTGTATATTTCGTCCAAGGCTTCCTGCACTCCTTATGGTGGCTTCAAAGTCCTGAAATCATCACTTGTAACTCCGTTCTTGTTCCCCTTGCGCATGCCATCATCTCCATGCTTGAACTTGCTCCAACGTTCCTCTTTCTTGTCCAAGCTAGGCCCTTCATTTGTAAGCAAAACAAATGTATCCAATTTAGGCAGCATCATATTCTCATGAACATTAGAATCATTACCAAGAAACGAAAGTACCTGATAATTTAATTGGCGTGCGCGAGCTCTAGTAATTGGTCCAGTATGTATAGCAGCAGGGGCTGTGGGTGTAACAATGGTATTGATGTCCTCATCATCCTCCCCTTCTTGTGATGAGGACATGACTACCTTGGATACGACCAAAAATATTGCATACATGTATATTTGTGAGGTGATTTCTAATGCAAACTATGCAATAATTTATTTATGTCATCCAAGACAAAAATACTTCACAAACTTTTGTGCCATGTCTAATTGCAGGTGTATGGGAGATTTGTACAATCCACATATGAAGATAAGGGAAAAAGAGAAGTTTATGTGCTGTTCAAAAAGTCATATCACGTCACTTTTGGGCCAAGAGAAGATAGAGTCCAAGTCTCTCACGTTCTGGATTCAGATTCGGACTGCACAGACATACCTGACTCAAAACACCAAGAACTATTTCATACGGACTCCGAATTGGGTGATTCTTTTTTTGTTGGAAAGTAGATTTCGTGCTATTTCTAACCCAACTGGATTCACCTTAAAATTCATCCGGAGCTATGAGTTATCGACGAAACAATATGACGCTGCAGCAGAATCCGAGTCAAACTACAAGTCCAAAGGTGTTGCATCACCTCCACTTGGGCCCATGAGCCTTGTACGACCTAGGGTTAGTTTTAGGCTGCCTTGGGACGTCCTCCCACCTCCTTGGCCGCCACCCCTTACTCCTATATAAGTAGATCCATCTAGTAGCTTTTTCCTTGGGGTTTTGTTTAGATTAAAAGTTTGCCATAGCTGCAACTTCGCGTACTTCGTTTGTGTTCAACAACCAGACCAAGACGTCACAGAACCCCACCTCGATCAATAAAGCTTTCATCTTATATTCGCAATATCCAGATTGCAAATCTTAGTTTCTTGCTTGTTCTTCGTTTGCTTGCAGGAGATCGACCCTCGGGGTCAGGTTGATTGTGCTCCGGCGTGGTCAATAACCTCTCGGAGTTGGTTTAGCGATTGCTAAGGCGCGACGTCCTCGCACGTTCGTAGTCGGATCGTCAAAGTCTACTCCACCAAAAACGATAACTACCATCTCATCGAAAGATCGGGACACCCTCGCCTCTATCATGTTGGCATCGGGGCCACCCATGACTTAGCCCAAAGGGGAGTTTGTTGGAGTGGCCGAGAGAGTGTCATGCAATAGATCGGTTTTGTTGGTACTCCATTGGTCCACCCGAATGGGAGCACGAGGCCATGGGTTCTGTGGTGTGGGTATATTGTACTAACCTCTGCAGAGTGTATAATCTATCGATAGCCACGTCCTTGGTTATGGGCATAGTTCATAGTAGGTCACACCGTGGGTCAACAGAATTAACTAATCTGCACACTAATAACCCCGAGATGGTTAACGGTGTCCTGGACTAGGGGGTACTCACCATGTTGCCTCCCGACTTGTGGGTCGGGCCGAGGACCCCCATGGCGGTTCACCAATGGGCCACTTCGGGCAGACCACGATGCATACAAGGAAGACTCCACACTACTTGGCGCACAAGACGAGGACTCTTCTAAACCCTAGGCCTCCGGTGCATATATAAACCGGGGGTAGGCTAGTCGATAGATCAATTGACATTCATTAGAACAATCTCGTGGTAGATACATGTACTCTGTACTATCCCCCATATGAATACAATCAAAAGGAAGACGTAGGGTATTATCTCTTCGAGAGAGCCCGAACCTGGGTAAAATCCCGTGTCTATGTTACCATCATATCAAGACTCCTAGCTTAGGACCCCTACTATGAGATATGCCGAATTTCACACCGACATTGGTGCTTTCATTGAGAGCCTGCTAGGTGTTGTCATGGCATGATGGGATCTTCAACCGACGTCAGATCAGGTGTTACACTTTCAGTTGGGTCTATTTCGCGTGAATTTCTTTTTGCAGAATTATTACTTGTTTGTACAAGTTTGTTCGTAGATTGTGCTAGATCAAATTGAGAGGAATATGGATGAAAGCATCCGTGCGCAGCGTTAGACGTTGGCAAGGAGAATCTGATCTAATTATAGATAGATCGGCGGCGGCCGACTTACATGCACGCAAGTCCAGGTGCAACACATCTAAGGTTTCAAACTCCAATGGCCAACAAAGTTACGTGGCGTTGATCCCTGCTGCCCTCGTGGCAGTGGCTTTCCCTGGACAATATGCTGGATTGAAGACCGAGCTACATCTGTGGCACCCCAGCTCAGAGAGACCGGAACACCCCGTATTCCAGCCCAGAAATCAAGTCTTCTGGAATACAGCACTGCTTGACATAGAACAAATCAGCTCTTTATTACAAATACAAGAGTTTCGATATAATAGTGAATTACATCGGCATGGCGACACTAAGGCTGCTAAGGTAGTTCTATGCTGGCAGCAGAACAACTCGAAGCAGCGGAATAACTTCTAGTAGCAAAATAGTGACGACAGCGAGGGAGTCCACTCTGCATGGACTCTGGCTGGAACGCGTATCTTAGCTCGCAGACTCGGGATCCTCGATAGGTGAACAAACACGGCATGACCTGCAAACTGGCATGACATGCCAGGTGAGTACTTTGAATGTACTCGTGAGCTCACAGCAACCAAAGCAATCAAGACATACAACAGCATGGCATTTACAGATTTAAACAATGATGAGCATGATACTACTAGTACAACATGAGATGAGCATGGCATGAACATATGAACACAATGATACTAGCATGCAGTATGTTTACAAATATTGGGATCTAACTTACTCTGTTCGGAGGTTACCTCGTAACCACCACATGTAGCACTTACCATCATGGACATCACACGATCACCTCAGGATCAAATCAAGCTTGGTATTAACAATATCGTAGTGATCACCACATAACCACAAGGAGCTTGATCTTCAGCCGTGATTATCACATAATGCCAAAAATAGCAACCAACTTCGGTGTCAACGATACCACTGTGATCCTCTCACGATCACATAAAGATCAACCAACTTCTTTCCACATCGAACCGGGGGTTGTTAATTATTCAGGTTATTATTACTGTTGACCCATAGTGTGACCTACTATGAACCGGGCCCATATCCACGGGCGCGGCTATCGATAGATTATACACTGTGCAGAGGTTAGTACACTGTACCCACACCACAGAACCCATGGCCTTGTGCTCCCATTCGGGTGGACCAACGGCGTTCCGACAAAACCGATCTATTGCATGACACTCTCCCGGCCACTCTGACAAACTCCCCTTCGGGCTAAGTCATGGGTGGACCCGATGTCAACATGTGACATCCGCTACCTTCGTGGTCGGCCACCGTCGTGGCAAAACAAAAACGGTCCCAAACAGGGACAACCCGGGTACAACACAACTTGGGCGCACAAGGTTATTGCCGCCCACCCGGCCAAGGTAGCGTGCGCAGATAACCTTCCCTAGTTGGAGGCACCGGCGAGAGGCATGACAATAGACCGCATTAAGGTCTCCCGTAAGACAATTATGGCTGCACTGGTCAGCTTGATTCGATGGCACTATGACTCGGCCAACAGGTGTTCAAGTTCAATTAATGTCTGGTTTAACTTGAAGGTAATGAGCTGAGTCATAACAATAAAATAGCATGATGACATGACATTGCATAATATCAACATGAGCATGGATAGGCAACATGACTTTTTAACGTATCAACAACAATAAATCATTCTCTAGATGCAATTGAGCATAGTATACCGATGATCATGAATAGCACAAGTATAATAAATAATAACACTACAAATGAACATAGCATGATCACTAGCATCGGAAAATAATTACCAGAAAAGAACATGATAACAATATTAGCAAGCAAGCATTTAATCAACTAGATGCATATAATCATGGCATAAAGATGTGCATCGATTCACAAACATAAATTTATCATTCCAAAAATATTAACATGCACAAGATAATTTAAATATTCAAGTGGAAAACCATGGCTACTGCAGGACCATCATGCAAGTGGTTGTCGTAGCTTGCCTGGGGGTGAAGGATTCTCCAGGAAGAAGTGCGAGGAACTAGCGAAAAAATTCGCCGGACAAGTTTCTCTCTCGGAGGGGTTGATTAGGGGCAAGGGCAAAATGGTCATTTTCAGTATGCGACAACATAGTGAAAATGGTACCAACAGAACGGGCTCGATGAGACGAAGACGTGAGCTTTGGAGCTTGATTCAGAGTTACGGTTGCGGAGATATGAGTAGGTGAAGACCAGGGACCAATATGTAAAAAAGAAGCTTCACAAACATGCCCCTGATGGTTAAAACAGAAAGCGCCTTCCGGGGAAAATACGTTTTCTGCAAAAGAAAAGGCATTCTTAGCCATAGTACACCCGTAGTACGTTTTCCGGAGGGGAAAATGTATTCGCGGAAAATCGTCTCCACTTACTCCGTGCGGGCCCGGGCGTAAGACACCGACAGGTGGGGTCCTCTTCCTCTCATCGCTCCCGAGTGTGGCAGAGCAAGCAGAGGAGGGAGGCACGGCCGGTGACGGCCCGGCCAGCTCCGGCCACCTCAGGCTAGGGCGAGGCTGATGAGGACATCAATCCCATTGTTACACCCACAACCCCTGCTGCTATACATACTGGACCAACTACTAGAGCTCGCGCATGCCAATTGAATTACCAGGTACTTTCGTTTCTTGGTAACGATTCTAATGTTCAGGAGAATATGATGCTGCCTAAATTGGATACATTTGTTTTGCTTACAAATGAAGGGCCTAGCTTGGACAAGAAAGATGAACCTTGGAGTAAGTTCAAGCATGGAGGTGATGGCATGCGCCAGGGGGACAAGAATGGAGTTTCAAATGACGATTTTAGGACTTTGAAGCCACCATAATGTGTGCATGAAGGCTTGGATGAAATATACAAGATGCCACTTCCTAAATTTTGTCCAGAGGCTATTATAGGTGCTGCGTCGCCTTATTATTGGGTCAGGCCCATGTAATTTCGAAATAATTGAGTATAGGCTGTTTTTAGAGTCCGTATGTGTGGGGAAACAAGAGTTAGGGTTGGTTTCGGATCCCTCCTCCAAGGGCCATGAAATTCCCCCTGTTCCTCCATATATACAGCCCTTAGCGCGTCGTTTACACTTTGGGTTTTGTTTAGATTAAAAGTTCGTCATAGCTGCAACTTCGCGTACTTCGTTTGTGTTCAACGACCAGACCAAGACGTCACAGAACCCCACTTGATCAATAAAATTTTCCTCTTTTATTCGCAATATCCAGATTGCAATTTCAGTTTCTTTCTTGTTCTTTGTTTGCTTGTAGGAAATAGCCTTCGTGGTCAGGTTGATCATGCTCCGGCGTGGTCAATAACCTCTTGGAGTTGGTTTAGCGATTGCTAAGGCGCGACATTCTAGCATGTTCGTAGTCCGATCGTCAAAGTCTACTCCACCAAAAACGATAGCCACCATCTCATCAAAAGACGGGACATCTTTGCCTCTATCAAGTGGTATCAGATTTCCAGGTTGCTCGGTGAGATTTTACAGTTTTTTGTAGTTTAGATCGAGTCTGTCTCCATACCTACAGTCCACGAAAAAGCCAAAAAAATTTAGGGTTAGTTCATCATATCCAAACCAATCTAAGCCATTGCATAATCTTTTCTGTATTTACTTTGTTGAATTTGCAGTTGCATCGTCATGTCAAGTTGCTAGTCTTAGTGTCTAGTCTTTTAGAGTTTCGAGTTCTGGTCACAAGTTGTCACGCCGCTGCCACACCATCTTCCTTACCGCTGCCATATACATCCGCCTGCCCACCACCAATCGGAGTCCACATATACATCCGCCTGTCCACTACCAATCCGAGTCCATATATACATCCACCTGTCCACTACCAATCCGAGTCCACATATACATCCGCCTGTCCACTACCAATCCGAGTCTACATATACATCCACCTGTCCACTACCAATCCGAGTCCACATATACATCCGCCTGTCCACCACCAATCTGAGTCCATCCCATAGTAGGTTTGTTTTCGAGATACATCTATTTTCCGATTTGTGTTTCCTTGCCTGAGTAGGTTTCGGAAAAAAAATCGGCCAAAATTTCGGCGATCGAAAATATTTTTTTCCTATCCTGTTTTTAGGTCCTAGGGAGCGTTTTGAGACACTCGGCATCATAGTGATTTTTGTCGCACTTTTTCGTCATCGCTGCCCTGATTTAAAAAAAATAGTCAAAAAATTTCATGCCTATCATGTTATTTTGACTTGGGAAGAGTTTTGAGACACTCGCAATTATAGTGATTTTTGGCAAAAAAAAGGAGCGCAAAAAAAAGAGAGCGAGAAAAAAATTTCAGAGTGTGCTTTTCCCTTGTTTCCGTGCAGCACCATGATTTTGTTAGTGTTCTAGGCTTGCGTCTCTAACACGGTCTAGCCTAGGACCATCACAGTACCGTCGTTGAGCGTTTATTCAACTTTGCATCTCTAAATTGATTATTGCTAATATTTTTGCTACCATATTATAAGCCATCCCAGCTCCACATACATCTACATCGTGCGTTTGACTCTCCATGGTAATCGCTCTATCCAAGCTTTGAGAGTTTTGACTACAACGGTTGTTAATCACCGCCTGCTGCTGGGTAAGAACTGGTAAGAATTTGAGATTTGCTTGACGGATTTGTGACACCCCACCACTTTCTAGTAGTCTGTAGGATCATATTCTTGTGTGTTTCTATTGCTGCTAACCATGGCAGGATCACAAGCCAACGATATTGACTGGGAGAACATGACAATGAAGGAGCTTCATGATAAATTTCAGCAAATGGTGGGTCAACAGGTGGAAGACGTGATGACCAGTTTTGGCAAGGCACTAGAGAGGAATGATGACATTGAGAAGACAATTGACACAAAGTTGGACGCCAAGTTTGATGAAGTACTCACGCGTCTACCACAACCACCAGCCGCCTCTGTTGCACCGTTGCAACAACAGCAACCACCTCCATGTAGCGATCCAGCAGGACGAGCGCAGCTGTTCCTCTTGAGCCAGGACAAACTTCTGGTGCCGCTACTACTGCTGTTGATGCTTCTGTAGCCCCTGCTACTACTGCAGATGTGGAGGACCATTATGAGGATGAGGTTGATCAACATCCGAACTACGTGCAACCACCAGCACCACCACCACCGGGTCGTCCTCATGCATATATTCGCAACGGTAGGGCTGCATCACCCCCTCAGGTACGAGATCAAGACCACATCCCTAAACTAAAGTTGAATATCTCGCCATTCGAGGGTAGATAAATTCCTGATATTTATCTTACTTGGGAGTTAGAAACTGAACAATGCTTTACATGCTTACAATATCCCGAGGATAGACGTGTTGCTGCTGTTGTTTGTGCTTTCACTAGTTTTGCATGTGTTTGGTGGTCTGAACATTGTAGATTATATCCTATTCCAACTACTTGGGCTGCTTTCAAAACTGCTATGCGTACACATTGGGTTCCACCATATTATCAATGTTAATTACTTCAAAAATTGCAGCGCTTAAGACAAGGAAAAAATTTCTGTAGAAGAATATTATCAGGAATTACAAACTGGCATGATTAGATGTGGTATTGTTGAGGATAATGAAGCTATGCTTGCATGTTTTATGGGTGGATTAAATAGAGAGATTCAGACCATTCTAGAGTACAAGGAGTATAATAATATCACTCGTTTATTCCATCTTGCTTGTAAAGCTGAACGTGAAGTGCAGGATCGACATGCATTGGCGCGAACTAACTTTTCTGCAAGTCGACCTTCATCATGGATTCCGCGTGCATCCTCTACTTCCACACATTCTACTGTACCGGCACCTCCATCAGTTGCCACCTCTAGCCGTGATACAAGAAAGAAGGCACAACCACCACTATCTGCCAAGAGCACACCTGCCGGGCCTGCACAGAGCTCTTCTTCTTCCATGGCATCAACAGGGCACACAAGTGATATTATTTGTCGTTGTTGTAAGGGAAGAGGTCATTACTGCGAGAGAATGCAAATCTTAGCGTGTGATGATTGCTACTGAGGATGGTGGGTATGAGTCCGCTAGTGACTATGATGAGGAGACTTTGGCTCTTATTACAAGTGAAGAACACGGTGGAGATGATTCTGATCAGGAGATGCAATACATGGCTACTGAAGATGCTGACATGTATGAAAGTTTAGTTGCTCAACGTGTTTTGAGTGTGCAGGCCACACAAGCTGAGCAAAATCAGAGGCATAATTTGTTCCATACAAAGGGAGTTGTGAAGGAACGTTCTGTTCGTGTCATCATAGATGGAGGGAGCTGCAACAACTTGGCTAGCATGGAGATGGTGGAGAAGCTATCTGTCACCACAAGACCACATCCATATCCTTACTATATCCAATGGTTCAACAACAGCGGCAAGGTTAAGGTAACACGTACTGTTCGTGTGCATTTTAGTATCTCTACATATGCCGATTATGTTGATTGTGATGTGGTAACCATGCAAGCATGTTCCTTATTACTTGGTAAACCATGGCAATTCAATTAAAATTCTGTACACCATGGTAGAAACAATCAGTATACTCTTGTTCATAAGGATAAACATATTACTTTGCTTCCTATGTCTCCTGATTCCATTTTGAAAGCTGATATTAATAGAGCTAATAAAGCAAAACAGGAGAAAAAAAGAGTGAAAATCATATTGTGGCAAAAGAATTTGAGCAACAAATGAAACCTAATAATAAACCATCTAGTGTTGCTTCTGAAATTAAATTGAACAGTTCATGTTTACTTGCCACCAAATCTGATATTGATGAGCTAGATTTTAGCAAATCTGCTTGCTATGCTTTTTTGTGCAAAGAGGCATTATTTTCATTCGGGGACGTGCCTTCCTCTTTGCCTCCTGCTATCACTAACATTTTGCAGGAGTTCGCTGACGTCTTTCCACAAGACGTGCCACCAGGATTACCACCTATTTGAGGGATTGAGCATCAGATTGACTTAATTCCCGGTGCATCGCTACCCAACCATGCACCATACCATACCAATCCAGAGGAGATGAAGGAGATTATGCGCCAAGTCCAAGAGCTGCTCGACAAAGGTTATATACGCGAATCCCTTAGTCCTTGTGCTGTTCCTATAATCTAGTGCCGAAAAAGGATGGTACATCGTGTATGTGTGTTGATTGTAGAGGCATTAATAATATTACTATTCATTATCATCATCCTATTCCTAGGCTAGATGATATGCTTGATGAATTGAGTGGCTCTACAATATTCTCCAAAGTTGATTTGCGTAGTAGATACCATCAAATTCGTATGAAATTGGGAGATGAATGGAAAACAACATTTAAAACTAAGTTTGGATTATATGAGTGATTAGTCATGCCTTTTGGGTTAACTAATGCACCTAGTACTTTCATGCGATTAATGAACGAAGTTCTACGTGCTTTCATTGGACGATTTGTGGTAGTTTACTTTGATGATATACTGATTTATAACAGATCTTTGGACGAACATTTGGAACATTTACGTGCTGTTTTTATTGCTCTATGTGATGCATGTTTGTTTGGTAACCTTGGGAAGTGCACCTTTTGCACCGACCGAGTATCTTTTCTTGGCTATGTTGTTACTCCACAGGGAATTGAAGTTGATAAAGCCAAGATTGAAGCAATTGAGAGTTGGCCGCAGCCCAAAACGGTCACACAAGTGAGGAGTTTTCTTGGCCTTGTTGGTTTCTATAGGCGTTTTGTGAGAGATTTCAGCACCATTGCTAGACCTCTCAATGAGCTTACAAAGAAGGATGTGCCTTTTGTTTGGGGTACCGCACAGGAAGAAGTTTTCACGGTATTGAAAGATAAGTTGACGCATGCTCCTTTACTCCAACTTCCTTATTTTAATAAGACTTTTGAGCTTGAATGTGCAAGTGTAATTGGATTTGGAGGTGTGTTATTACAAGATGGCAAACCTGTTGCATACTTTTCTGAAAAATGGAGTAGGCCTAGTCTGAACTATTCTACTTATGATAAAGAATTATATGCTCTTGTTCGGACCTTAGAAACATGAAAACATTATTTATGGCCCAAAGAATTTGTTATACATTCTGATCATGAATCTTTGAAACACATTAAAAGTCAAGCAAAACTGAACCGTAGACATGCTAAATGGGTAGAATTCATTGAGACTTCCCCTTATGTCATTAAACACAAGAAGGGTAAAGATAATGTTATTGCTGATGCATTGTCTCGTCGTTATACTATGCTTTCACAACTTGACTTTAAAATATTTGGTTTGGAGACCATCAAAGATCAATATATGTAGGATGCTGAATTTAAAGATGTATTGCAGAATTGTAAAGAAGGGAGAACATGGAACAATTTCGTCATTAACGATGGATTTGTGTTTCATGCTAACAAGCTATGCATTCCAGTTAGCTCCGTTCGTCTTTTATTGTTGTAGGAGGCGCATGGAGGAGGATTAATGGGACATTTTGGCATGAAGAAGACGGAGGATATACTTGCTACACATTTCTTTTGGCCGAAGATGAGACGGGATGTTGAGCGTTTTGTTGCTCGCTGCACTACATGTCAAAAAGCTAAGTCATGACTCAATCCTCATGGTTTATATATGCCTTTGCCTGTACCTAGTGTTTCTTGGGAGGATATATCTATGGACTTTGTTTTAGGTTCACCTCGAACAAAGAAGGAGAGGGATAGCATATTTGTTGTCGTGGATATATTCTCGAAAATGGCACACTTTATACCATGTCATAAAAGCGATGCTGCTGCTAATGTTGCTGATTTGTTCTTTCGTGAAATTATTCGCTTGCATGGTGTGCCAAATTCTATTGTTTCAGATCGTGATACTAAATTTCTTAGCCACTTTTGGAGATGTTTATGGGCTAAGTTGGGGACTAAACTGCTTTTTAGTACTACTTGTCACCCCCAAACTGATGGACAAACTGAAGTAGTCAATAGAACATTGTCTACAATGCTTAGGGCTGTTTTGAAGAATAACAAGAAAATGTGGGAAGAATGCTTGCATCATATTGAATTTTCTTATAATCATTCGTTGCATTCTACTACTAAGATGTGCCCTTTTGAAATTGTGTATGGTTTCCTACCTCATGCACCTATTGATTTGTTGCCTCTTCCATCTTCGGAGAAGGTTAATTTTGATGCTAAACAACATGTTGAATTGATCTTAAAAATGCATGAGTTAACTAAGCAAAACATTGAGCGTATGAATGCTAAATATAAACTTGCTGGAGATAAAGGTAGGAAACATGTTTTATTTTGATGAGGACATCAATACCATTGTTACATCCACAGCCCCTACTGCTACATATACTGGACCAATTACTAGAGCTCGCGCACGCCTAATAAATTATCAGGTACTTTCGTTTCTTGGTAATGATTCTAATGTTCATGAGAATATGATGCTGCCTAAATTGGATACATTTGTTTTGCTTACAAATGAAGGGCCTAGCATGGACAAGAGGTATGAACACTGGAGCAAGATCAAGCATGGAGATGATGGCATGCACAAGGGGAACAAAACTGGAGTTTCAAGTGATGATTTCAGGACTTTGAAACCACCATAATGAGTGTACGAAGGCTTGGACAAAATATACAAGATGCCACTTCCTAAATTTTGACCAGAGACTATTATAGGTGCTGCGTCACCTTATTTTTGGGCCAGGCCCATGTAATTTCAAAATACAGAAGTATAGGGTGTTTTTAGAGTCCATATGTGTGGGGAAAACAGAGTTAGGGTTGGTTTCGGACCCCTCCTACAAGGGGCCACGAAATTCCCCCCTCTTCCTCCATATATACAGCCCTTAGGGCATCGTTTAGACTGGGTTTTATTTAGATTAAAAGTTCGCCATAGCTGCAACTTCGCGTACTTCGTTTGTGTTCAACGACCAGACCAAGACGTCACAGAACCCCACTTTCATCAATGAAGCTTTTCTCTTATATTCGCAATATCCAGATTGCAATCTCAGTTTTCTTGCTTGTTCTTCGTTTGCTCGCAGGAAATAGACCCTCGTGGTCAGGTTGATCATGTCTGGCTTCGTCAATAACCCCTCGGAAGTTGGTTTAGCGATTGCTAAGGCGCGACGTCTTCGCACGTTCGTAGTCGGATCGTCAAAGTCGACTCCCACAAAAAATAGCTATCTCACCGAAACATCGGGACACCTTCGCCTCTATCAAGTGGTATCAGATTTCCAGGTTGCTCGGTGAGATTTTACAGTTTTTCATAGTTTAGATCGAGTCTGTTCTTCATACCTATAGTCCACGAAAAATCCAAAAAAATTTAGGGTTAGTTCATCATATCCGAACCAGTCTGAGCCTTTGCATAATCTTTTATGTATTTGCTTTGTTGAATTTGCGGTTGCATCATCATGTCAAGTTGCTGGTCTTAGCGTCTAGTTCCTTTAGAGTTTTGAGTTCTGGTCACAGGTTGTCACGTCGCCGCCGCACCATCTTCATCACTGCCATATACCACCACCCCACCATATACATTGCCACTGCCATATACCACCACCCCCACCATATCAATCGCCGCTGCCATATACAACCACCAATCCGAGTCCACATATACCATCGCCATATACCACCACCAATCCGAGTCCACATATACCATCGCCATATACCACCACCAATCCGAGTCCACATATACCATCACCAGTCCGAGTTCCACCAGATTCATCTCCGCCACCAGTCCTAGTCCGAGTCTAGTATTTGTTTCTTTATTTTTGAGTTCCAGATCACGCGATACTACGAGTCGTGAACAACTCGGATTCCCCAACTTCTGAGCTACCCGTACAAGAAAAATAGTTCCAGTTTTAAAAAAATAAGTCTGGAAAATTCAGGCTAGGCAGTTTTTAGACCATTTGTAGACTTTTTCAAAAAAAAATTGTTGCGGAGCAAAAAAAGAAAAAAAAGTGCAAAACAAAAAGTGAGAAAAAGAAAAGAAAAAAGAGATTCAGAGTGTGCTCCTCCCTTGTTTACGTGCAGCATCATGATTTTGTTGGTGTTCTAGGCTCGCGTCTCTAGCACGGTTTAGCCTAGGACCAGCACAGTACCGTCGTTGAGCGTTTATTCAACTTTGCATCTCTGAATTGATTATTGCTGACCCTTTTTGCTACCATATTATAGGCCTTCCCAGCTCCACATATATCTACGTCGTGCGTTTGACTCTCCCTGGTAATCGCTCTATCCAGGCTTTGAGAGTTTTGACTATAACGGTTGCCGATCATCGCCTGCTGCTGGGTAAGAACTAGTAAGAATTTGAGATTTGCTTGACGGATTTGTGATGCCCCACCACTTTCTAGTAGTCTGTAGGATCATATTCTGGTGTGTTTCTATTGCTGCTAACCATGGCAGGATCACAAGCCGGCGAGATTGACTGGGATAACATGACAATGAAGGAGCTTCATGATAAATTTCAGCAAATGGTGGGTCAACAGGTGGAAGACGTGATGACCAGTTTTGGCAAGGCACTAGAGAGGATTGATGACATTGAGAAGACAATTGACACCAAGTTGGACGCCAAGTTCGATGAAGTACTCGCGCGTCTACCACAACCACCAGCCGCCTCTGTTGCACCGTTGCAACAACAGCAACAACCACCTCCACGTCGCGATCCAGCAGGATGAGCGCAGCGTGTCCCTCTTGAGCCAGGACAAACTTCAGGTGCCGCTGCTACTGCTGTTGATGCTTCTGTAGCTCCTACTGCTACTGCAGATGTGGAGGACCATTACAAGGATGAGGTTGATCAAAATCAAAACTACGTGCAACCACCAGCACCACCACCACTAGGTCGACCTCATGCATATAATCGCAACGGTAGGGCTGCAGCACCACCTCAGGTACAATATTATGACCATATTCCTAAACTAAAATTGAATATTCCACCATTTGAGGGTAGATACATTCCAGATGTATATCTTACTTGGGAGTTAGAAACTAAACAACGTTTCACATGCTTACAATATCCTGAGGATAGACGTGTTGCTGCTACTGTTTGTGCTTTCACTAGTTTTGCATGTGTTTGGTGGTGTGAACATTGTAGATTATGTCCTATTCCAGCTACTTGGGCTGCTTTCAAAACTGCAGTAGCAGCGGCACCAGAAGTTTGTCCACCACCTCTACAGTACTCGTTGGGTTCCACCATATTATCAAAGTGAATTACTTCAAAAATTGCAGTGTTTAAGACAAGGAAAAAATTATGTAGAAGAATACTATCAGGAATTACAAACTAGCATGATTAGATGTGGTATTGTTGAGGATAATGAAGCTATGCTTGCACGTTTTATGGGTGGGTTAAATAAAGAGATTCAGACCATTTTAGAGTATAAGGAGTATAACAATATCACTCATTTATTCCATCTTGCTTGCAAAGCTGAACGTGAAGTGCAGGATCGACATGCATTGGCGCGAACTAACTTTTTTGCAGGTCGACCTTCATCATGGACACCACGTGCATCTTCTACTTCCACATGTTCTGCTACACCGGCACCTCCTTCAGCTGCCACCTCCAGCCGTGATACAAGAAAGCAGGCACTACCACCACTATCTGCCAAGAGCACACCTACCGGGCCTGCACAAAGCTCTTCTTCATCCCTGGCATCAACAGGGCACACACATGATATTATTTGTCATCGTTGTAAGGCTAGAGGTCATTATGCGAGAGAATGCGAATCTCCGCGTGTTATGATTGCTACTGAGGATTGTGCGTATGAGTCCGCCAGTGACTATGATGAGGAAACTTTGGCTCTTATTACAATTGAAGAACACGGTGGAGATGATTCTGATCATGATACGCAATACATGGCTGCTGAAGATGCTGACAGGTATGAAAGTTTAGTTGCTCAACGTGTTTTGAGTATGCAGGTCACACAAGCTGAGCAAAATCAGAGGCATAATTTGTTCCATACAAAGGGAGTTGTGAAGGAACGTTCTGTTTGAGTCATCATAGATGGCGGGAGCTGCAACAACTTGGCTAGCATGGAGATGGTGGAGAAGCTATCCCTCACCACAAGACCACATCCACATCCTTACTACATCCAATTGTTCAACAACAGCGGCAAGGTTAAGGTAACACGTACTGTGCGTGTGCATTTTAGTATCTCTACATATGTTGATTGTGATGTGGTACCCATGCAACCATGTTCCTTATTACTTGGTAGACCATGGCAATTCGATAAAAATTTTGTACACCATGGTAGAAACAATCAGTATACTCTTGTTCACAAGGATAAACATATTACTTTGCTTCCTATGTCTCCTGATTCCATTTTGAAAGATGATATTAATAGAGCTAGTAAAGCAAAACAGGAGCAAAATAAGAGTGAAAATCAGATTGTGGCGAAAGAATTTGAGCAACAAATGAAGCCTAATAATAAATCATCATCTGGTGTTGCTTCTGAAATTAAATTGAAAAGTGGATGTTTACTTGCCACCAAATCTGATATTGATGATCTAGATTTCAGCAAATCTGTTTGCTATGCTTTCGTTTGCAAAGAGGCATTATTTTCATTCAAGGATGTGCCTTCCTCTTTGCCTCCTGCTGTCACTAACATTTTGCAGGAGTTTGCTGACGTCTTTCCACAAGACGTGCCACCGGGATTACCACCTATTCGAGGGATTGAGCATCAGATTGACTTAATTCCCGATGCATCGCTACCGAATCGTGCACCATACCGTACCGATCCAGAGGAGACGAAGGAGATAATTCGTCAAGTCCAGGAGCTACTCGACAAAGGTTATATACGTGAATCCCTTAGTCCTTGTGCTGTTCCTATTATACTAGTGCCGAAAAAAGGATGGTTCATCGCGTATGTGTGTTGATTGTAGAGGCATTAATAATATTTCTATTTGTTATCATCATCCTATTCCTAGGCTAGATGATATGCTTGATGAATTGAGTGGCTCTACAATATTCTCCAAAGTTGATCTGCGTAGTGGATACCATCACATTTGTATGAAATTGGGGGATGAATGGAAAACAACATATAAAACTAAGTTTGGATTGTATGAGTTGTTAGTCATGCCTTTTTGGTTAACTAATGCACCTAGTACTTTTATAAGATTAATGAACGAAGTTTTGCATGCTTTCATTGGGCGATTTGTGGGAGTTTACTTTGATGATATACTGATTTATAGCAGATCCTTGGAGGAACATTTGGAACATTTACGTGTTGTTTTTATTGCTCTACGTGATGCACGTTTGTTTGGTAACCTTGGGAAGTGCACCTTTTGCACGGACCGAGTATCTTTTCTTGGCTATGTTGTTACTCAACAGGGAATTGAAGTTGATAAAGCCAAGATTGAAGCTATTGAGAGTTGGACGCAGCCCAAAACGGTCACACAAGTGAGGAGTTTTCTTGGACTCGCTGGTTTCTATAGGCATTTTGTGAGAGATTTTAGCACCATTGCTGCACCTCTCAATGAGCTTACAAAGAAGGATGTGCCTTTTGTTTGGGGTACCGCACAGGAAGAAGCCTTCACGGTATTGAAAGATAAGTTGACACATGCTCCTTTACTCCAACTTCCTGATTTTAATAAGACTTTTGAGCTTGAATGTGATGCTAGTGGAATTGGATTAGGAGGTATGTTATTACAAGATGCCAAACTTGTTGCATACTTTTCTGAAAAATTGAATGGGCCTAGTCTGAACTATTCTACTTATGATAACGAATTATATGCTCTTGTTCGGACGTTAGAAACATGGCAACATTCTTTATGGGCCAAAGAATTTGTTATAATTCTGATCATGAATCTTTGAAACACATTAAAAGTCAAGCAAAACTGAACCGTAGACATGCTAAATGGGTTGAATTCATTGAGACTTTCCCTTATGTCATTAAACACAAGAAAAGGTAAAGAAAATGTTATTACTGATGCATTGTCTCGTCGTTATACTATGCTTTCACAACTTGACTTTAAAATATTTGGTTTAGAGACCATCAAAGATCAATATGTGCATGATGCTAAATTTAAAGATGTATTGCAGAATTGTAAAGAAGGGAGAACATGGAACAAGTTCGTCGTTAACGATGGATTTGTGTTTCGTGCTAACAAGCTATGCAATCCAGCTAGCTCCGTTCATCTTTTGTTGTTGCAGGAGGCATATGGAGGAGGATTAATGGGACACTTTGGTGTGAAGAAGACGGAGGATATACTTGCTACACATTTCTTTTGGCCAAAGATGAGACGGGATGTTGAGCGTTTTGTTGCTCGCTGCACTACATGTCAAAAAGCTAAGTCATGACTCAATCCTCATGGTTTATATATGCCTTTGCCTGTACCTAGTGTTCCTTGGGAGGATATATCTATGGTTTTTTTCTAGGATTACCTCGAACAAAGAAGGGGAGGAATAGCATATTTGTTGTCATGGATAGATTTTCGAAAATGGGACACTTCATACCATGTCATAAAAGCGATGATGCTGCTAATGTTGCTGATTTGTTATTTCGTGAAATTATTCGCTTGCATGGTGTGCCAAATACTATTGTTTCAAATCGTGATACTAAATTTCTTAGCCACTTTTGGAGATGTTTATGGGCTAAGTTGGGGACAAAACTGCTTTTTAGTACTACTTGTCACCCCCAAATTGATGGACAAACAAAAGTAGTCAATAGAACATTGTCTACTATGCTTAGGGCTGTTTTGAAGAATAACAAGAAAATGTGGGAAGAATGCTTGCCTCATATTGAATTTGCTTATAATCGTTCGCTGCATTCTACTACTAAGATGTGCCCTTTTGAAATTGTGTATGGTTTCCTACCTCGTGCACCTATTGATTTGTTGCATCTTCCATCTTCGGAGAAGATTAATTTTGATACTAAACAACATGCTGAATTCATCTTAAAAATGAATGAGTTAACTAAGGAGAACATTGAGCGTATAAATGCTAAATATAAACTTGCTGGAGATAAGGGTAGAAAACGTGTTGTGTTTGCACCTAGAGATCTTGTTTGGTTACATTTGCGTAAGGATAGATTTCCTGATTTGTGCAAATCAAAGCTAATGCCACGTGCTGATGGTCCTTTTAAGGTGTTAGAGAAAATAAATGATAATGCATATAAACTTAAGCTGCCTACAGATTTTGGGGTTAGTCCCACTTTTAACATTGCAGATTTGAAGCCTTATTTGGGTGAGGAATATGAGCTTCTGTCAAGAACGACTTCATTTCAAGAAGGGGAGGATGATGAGGACATCAATACCATTGTTACACCCACAGCCCCCACTGCTACATATACTGGACCAATTACTAGAGCTCGCGCACGCCAATTAAATTATCAGGTAGTTTCGTTTCTTGGTATTGATTCTAATGTTCATGAGAATATGATGCTGCCTAAATTGGATACATTTGTTTTGCTTATAAATGAAGGGCCTAGCATGGACAAGAGGGATGAACACTGGAGCATGATCAAGCATGGAGATGATGGCATGCGCAAGGGGAACAAAACTGGAGTTTCAAGGGATGATTTCAGGACTTTGAAGCCACTATAATGAGTGTATGAAGGCTTGGACGAAATATACAAGATGCTACTTCCTAAATTTTGTCCAGAGGCTATTATAGGTGTTGAGTCGCCTTATTTTTGGGCCAGGCCCATGTAATTTCGAAATACAGAAGTATAGGGTGTTTTTAGAGTCTGTATGTGTGGGGAAAACAGAGTTAGGGTTGGTTTCGGACCCCGCCTACAAGGGGCCACGAAATTCCCCCCTCTTCCTCCATATATACAGCCCTTAGGGCGTCGTTTAGACTAGATTTTATTTAGATTAAAAGGTCGCCATAGCTGCAACTTCGTGTACTTCGTTTGTGTTCAACGACCAGACCAAGACCTCACAGAACCCCACTTTCATCAATAAAGCTTTCCTCTTATATTCGCAATATCTAGATTGCCATCTTAGTTTCTTGCTTGTTCTTTGTTTGCTCGCAGGAAATAGACCCTCGTGGTCAGGTTGATCGTGCTTCGGCGTGGTCAATAACCCCTCGGAAGTTGGTTTAGCGATTGCTAAGGCGCGACGTCTTCGCACGTTCATAATCGGATCGTCAAAGTCGACTCCCACAGAAAACGATAGCTACCTCATCGAAACATCGGGACACCTTCGCCTCTATCATCTTTGCACCTAGAGATCTTGTTTGGTTACATTTACATAAGGATAGGTTGCCTGATTTGCGCAAATCAAAGCTAATACCACGTGCTGATGGTCCTTTTAAGGTGTTAGAGAAAATAAATGATAATGTGTATAAACTTGAGCTGCCTGCAGTTTTGGGGTTAGTCCCACTTTTAACATTGCAGATTTGAAGCCTTATTTGGGTGAGGAAGATGAGCTTCCGTCGAGGACGACTTCATTTCAAGAAGGGGAGGATGATGAGGACATCAATACCATTGTTACACCCACAGCCCCTGCTGCTATACATACTGGACCAATTACTAGAGTTTGCGCACGCCAATTGAATTACCAGGTACTTTTGTTTCTTGGTAACGATTCTAATGTTCATGAGAATACGATGCTGTCTAAATTGGATACATTTGTTTTGCTTACAAATGAAGGGCCTAGCTTGGACAACAAAGATGAACCTTGGAGCAAGTTCAAGCATGGAGGTGATGGCATGCACCAGGGGAACAAGAAGGGAGTTTCAAGTGATGATTTCAGGACTTTGAAGCCACCATAATGAGCGCATGAAGGCTTGGATGAAATATACAAGATGCTACTTCCTAAACTTCGTCCAGAGGCTATTATAGGTGATGCGTCTCCTTATTATTGGGCCAGGCCCATGTAATTTCGAAATACTTGAGTATAGGTTGTTTTTAGAGTCCGTATGTGTGGGGAAACAAGAGTTAGGGTTGGTTTCGGATCCCTCCTCCAAGGGCCACGAAATTCCCCCCCTTCCTCCATATATACAACCCTTAGGGCGTCGTTTAGACTTTGTGTTTTGTTTAGATTAAAAGTTCGCCATACCTGCAACTTCGCGTACATCGTTTGTGTTCAACGACCAGACCAAGACGTCACAGAACCTCACTTGATCAATAAAGTTTTCCTCTTTTATTCGCAATATCCAGGTTGCAATTTCAGTTTCTTGCTTGTTCTTCGTTTGCTTGCAGGAAATAGACCTTTGTGGTCAGGTTGATCGTGCTCCGGCGTGGTCAATAACCTCTCGGAGTTGGTTTAGTGATTGCTAAGGCGCGACGTTCCCAAACACGATAGCCACCGACATGGACGCCGCACTTAGCTGGCCTGACCATGGGCGCTGGGGAGGAGCGGAGCTGCATGGCCACGCAAAGATAGAGAGCGGGAGGGCGGCGGCCGGACTTGGAGAGACACGACCACACGGGCTCCGACGGCGAGCTGAGGGGAGGGGGAGGTTCGCCGGAGTAGAGGAGGGCTACTGGTGAGGTCACGGGGAGCGAGGGGGCTCGGCTAGCTCGAAACCGACAGGAGTCCGAGGCAGCAATGGCGGATGAAGGAGGGGTGAGGCGGCTCCGATGGGCTAGGAGGGGAATGGAGAGGGCGATGAGCTGTAGGAGATCACTAGCAAGCTATATATAGCGTCGGGGAGAGCTCGGGAAGGCTCTGGGCGACGCGGGCGACCAGCAATGGTGGTGGGGGCGGCGGTCAGAGCACGTGCACAGCCAGAGCACCGCGTAGGAGGTGACCCGAGAGGGGGCGAGGGGTGCAGAGCGAAGGTGAGGCCTTGACTCAGCTCCTAGACATGGCAAGGTGTCAAGGGCGCGAGGGAACGGACGAGCATAGAGCTCCAAATGCACAAAGCGCGTGTTTGTGCATGCTGGACGCGTAGTCACCGCATGAACATGGTGGTGACATGCGCTCTGGTCCCCCAAACCGTGTCTGCATGATAGGTCACTCACCAGAGAGGGCCAAGGGGCAAAGGAACAAGCACAGGGGACCTTGAGATGACTGAAGCAAGCTCGATTCCAAATCAACAGCAAAGTGTTTGTACCGAGGTGGGGAAGATGCAGCTGGGGATAGATGCTGAGCTTTGGCTAGGTGTGATCACATAATAAGATGATGATCTTGCCCAAGTTTGAGCTCAAATGGAAGAAGTGAGATAGTACTTGTTGTACAAAGTGCCCCACTGGTCAAAAATACAAAACTTGAAGCTGTGCTCAAATGGATGAATGGATTGAGCTGAAATTTTGTGGAGAGGAGTGATTTGGTCATATTAAGGCACTGTAAAAATTTCATACCATTTGGACACACCAAAATGGTGCATCCTTCACGGTGGTCCTCTCTGGACAGAATCTTGAGAGAATTGTAGAAAAATAATGGCATGATGAAATGATCCAAAATTTTGTGGAGGGTTATTATATAGGTAGGATAAGGTTCTGGTTATATTGCAGAATTTTTGGAGCAATATAAAATATAGTTGCTTCACAACCTGAAAATGTGACCAGAATCAAAGATTGGATGGTGCACTCACCATGAGCATGGAATCTTGAATATTTTTGCATATCCAAGGTTCATATGGTCCAAATGAATTTTGAGAATTTTATGGGAATTTTGGGAAAGACAGAAATGCAGGTTGCTTCACAACCTAGGGCAAAAAGAATTATTCCTTTAATAGAAAAAGGAATGTTCCCAAGAAAAAGAATTTTGAGATTGGTCAAAGAGGGAAGTAACATGAACTTCGGATGGATTTGAGGATGACAAGCCACTTGGGAGACTGAGAAGAGATGATATTCCCAGGTTTCAAGACCACAAAGCCACAGAAAACAATTCCAAAGCAAAAATTCAAATAAATCCAAAAGAAAAAGAAAAGGAAAAAAACCAGGGTTTTACAAACCTTCCCCCCTTAAAGAAATCTCGACCTCAAGATTTGGTTGCTCAGGGAACAAGTATGAATATTCTGACTTAAGGAAACCGTTTCCAGCTCAGGTATCCTTTTTCCTTTATATGATGTTCCCACTGAATTTCATATGACTGACTGCCTTGCTCTGGGGTGGTTTGCTTCACTATATCCACATTATGACAGGTCTTACCTCATATGTTCATGCTTACACTAGCTCCAGTTTCTTTCATATCTGCTGACTTAGCTGGGGTGCAAAAAATTATCATGACTGGAAATATATGCCCTTCTCACAAGTCCGAGAATGATTTCTGATGGATGTGTAATTCCTATATCCAGCACTGACAACATTCCATAGAGTTGTGAACAAATTTTCTCGGTGGACACGAATTTTTTTACTCCTTGCATTGAGTTATTCAAATAGACGCATGTCCTTCGGGTTCAAAACAGTGTTGTGAATCATAACCATTCGCCTGGCGGGATCTGACTTCTCGTAGGGATTTCTGAATCATCTTGACTATCTCCACTATCGTGAGTATCCAATCTGTACCAAAGATTTGACTGTCGTCTGTCGTGACCAGCATAAAGGCGTACATCCTTACAATGATAGTAACCACAGACTTGACTGACAGCGGTTTTTGGCAGAAGAATCTTATTCCTGACAGGCTATCCTTTAACTGATTCCCATATGTGAGGGCACATGCTTCGAGACTGTTGTTCAACATTCTGATTACTCATTATGTCTGCATATCCATGTGGATAGTAGGTCGTGCGATGCTTTAACGCTGTCATTGAAGTCAGTCTGTTAAGCTGGCCTTTGGTCTAATGTGACAGACTTGGGTATACCATACTGAAGATTCTATGCATATACAGCTGGACAAATGGGTTGCCTTGATATGATGTCCTTTCCAAAATGGAGTAGACCCCTTGGACGCATGTTCATGGTGATCGATATTGAATCAGACTGTCCTAAGTATCCGTATCATGTTGGTCAAGCAATTATCATTCATGTATTGCCAGTCTTGCTCCTTCATTATTGTTCTCTTTGTCTAGATTCTTTGACGAAAGAGCTTGGCCATATTACTTCATAGGTTCTGCCAGGGGCAATATTTCGGCAATCATACTGTATCCTTGCGGATGTCTCAGGTCATAGAATATACACCAGGTTCGCGTGTGCTTGTCCCGAGCTCATTGTTGTCGTAAATCATACCAGACAGTGACAAAGGTTAATAATATCACTTTGTCGGGTGTGAGGAAGCTGGCCTTGATGATTACTGCCAAAATTATTGTCCCATGTTGTCTTTCTTCAAAGTTTGTCGGTACTTGCATCACCCATTGAGGTGTATGATTGGCTTTCTTCCTCTTGTATAACTGGTGAGGTTATTGACTTCTTACCTCGACTTGGCAATATGCTCATATATATATATATATATAGGATGAATCTATTATGATAACACCCTTGAGACCTTATTCTACTAACACTAAATCTTATTCTGCTAACACTTGAGTTCTATTCCGCACCGGCGCACGAACCGCAGCAAAAGCCCCACCCCACTTACCTCCCTCCTCTCCCGGTCCAAACCCCCACCTCCCTCCACCTTCTACCGGCGCCACCACCGGAGAACCACCCCAGGCCGCCACCGCGCCGCCCCCTGTCTACTTTCCACCGCCGCCGCTGCCGCAGCACCACTAGAGGCGGCCGCTGCCAAGATCCGCCAGTGCCCGCGCTGGATCCGTCGACAGGGAGGGCCGTGGCGGGGACCGGGAAGCCACGACAACCATGGCGGGGAGGCAGCGCCCTCCTCCAACCTCCTCCCGTCACCGGCAGAGGGGGCAGGAGGTGCTCCAGCGAAGGATCCACTGGACCACAGCCCCGCGCCGCCCCGTCACCGGCTACGGACTCGACACACCGACGGTAGCTGTCTCTCCCCTTGCGTGCACGGTGCTCGTTGCCATAGACGGCCACCGATCCTCTTGCGATGAGGACGAGAGGGGCGACTACCTCTCCGTGCAGTTCGGCTTCGCACCTAGTGCAGTGCAGCCGGATCCCGCGAGCAGTGCGCCGTGCCCTCGTGTGGTTCATCCACTGCCACCAGGAATCCCCTCCCGTCCCTAACCTCTCTGCTCCACAGCCGAGCTGCTCTTCTGTCGTTCATGGGCGCGCGCCTGATGGGGCTGCTACTGGTCCAAGCGCCGATGGACGAGCTCGAGTGCCGAGTCTTCCAACGGGCTCCCACACACGCCGGCGACGAGCAGTAGGCCGGGGGAGGAGCGCCGGATGTCGTCGGATCCAACCGAGTGCGGGCGCGTCGATGGCCACCGCTTCACCTACCCCGCGCCGGCGACCTGTAGGACGGGTCGCGCCTTCCCCTGGCCGTCTCCCCTGTCCCTGCTCCAAACTCCTTGTGAGGAAGAAGGCGGGGGAGCAGGTTCAGGTCATCGGTGATGCTCCGGCGTCTCCAATGCGAGAGTGTATCAACTCCATACTCCTTGTCCCTCTCAGGCGTACTGCCTGTCCAGCAGCGAGCTGCAGTTCATCGGCGACGTCATCTTGTAGTGGAATTTCATGTTGAAGTCGTCGCTGTCGCTTGGGGGTGCTTTCGGTGTTTACTTCATCAATTTTTGGTGCGTTTTTAGATTTTGTTTTGTGCAGTCCACAACAGTTCTGATGGTGCTTTGGGTTTGTGCGTGAGTGGCCACTGATGCCAGGATCGGGAGCTGCTGGGGCGTACAGTTCCTTTGCTTAGCCCAGGTCCCTGTAGCCTGGGCGTGTAGTACACGGGCACGCCGGTCGGCGCCTTGCAGTTCACTGGCTTGTGGCACGCAGCTCTGACGTTGCGTCCGTGCAGTTGGATTGGGTGCTCTTTGGTGCAGTTAACATTTATTTGTGCGTTCCAATTATGTTAGTTTTTGTTGTGCTTTCTGCAGTGCAATGAGACACTCTGATGGTGCGGGCAAGCAGTACACGGCCGCGCCTGCGTCCAACTGGTGTGGTCCGGCGTCAGCGGAACGTGCAGCTCGCTATCTCATAGCACACGGTTCCGGCAGCGCGGGCAAGCACTACACGGCCACACCCGCGTCCAAGTGCTGCAGCTTGGTACTCATGTTCGCGCAGTTCGCAACGGCAAAAAGCTTGGTCTTCGGTGAGCTCCTTGGACATGTCACCTATTTCGTTCCTTGCCCTATTTACCATCTTTAGTTTTGTCAGATTTGATGCTTTCATACTCTGTTAACGCCATCATCCAACATTTTGCTGCCTATGTTTTCTACAGCTAGACTGGGAACATGGAACCGTTTGCATCTTGCTTCCACAAAAAGGTAATAATACAAGGAGTTATTTGGACCGTGTAGTGTTGCCACCTGAGAAAGGGATGGGAGTCTCAGACTGAAGACAGACACGATGGATACTTTGCTCAGTTTCAGATATTGGATTCAGTTACAGCCAGATCAACGATTCAAATAAAGTCTCACAGAAGATGGGGAACCCAAGCCCATATAGAGGCTACGTGCATGCATTGCTAGGCTGCTACGGGAAAACCAAAACTCTATAGAGAAAAAGAAAAAGAAAAATGCAGTGCACTCCGGTCTTTAAAAAAGTCCGCCCCGAAGGACTTTGTAGTACACTTCATTTAAAAAAATGTACTATTTGCAAATGTTTACGTTGTGTTCGTTGAAGAAGTTTAAAATACTAAAAAAGAGTAGTGTGGTTCACTTTCGAGGGTGCTTGCTGCTCATTTTCAAGAGTCTTGCGGTTCACTTAGACCCAAAAAGTAAAAACGCAAAAAAATAGGCAAAATAAGAAAAGTAATGCGGTTCACTTTCGGTATGTGTCGCGGTTCACTACCTACCGTTGTGAAGTGCAAAAAAATGTCATGTAAACGACAAAAAAAATAATGAGGTTCACTTCTCGATACTGTTGCGGTTCACTCATGTTCGACGTGAAGCGTGATTCAGTCGCTCGTCTTGAAAAAATTTATGTCCGACAAGAGAAATCATGAAGTGCGCTTGCTCGTTCGATGCAGTGCGATTTTTCGTCTCAAGCGGTGCATTCTTCTGTCTGATGCAGTACACGCGTCGATTTTGGTGTCGCGAAAAACAGTTTCCGCATTTTGGTAATTTCAAAATTGCTCTTAAACCGTAAAGAATTAGAGAGAGCGTTTTACATGAAAAAGTTGCGTCTCGGGAGATATCTTTCCAACGGCGTATCGTTCGGATCATTCCGACGAGCGGTTTGAAAAAAATTACGAAAAAACGGCCGCTGCCACTCGTCGCCCGCCGCACGATTTTCAAAATTAACTTACAACCGTAAGGAATCTCAAAAACATTTCAACATATGAAAGTTGCGCTTCGTCCATAGCTTTTCAACGGTATATTACACGCCTTGTTTCGACAAACGGTTAAAAAACTGGAGCGAACAGTACCGAAAAAATGGAAAAAAATTGAAAAATAGAATTCCGCGATTTAGTAAATTTGAATCTGCTCTTAAACTGTAACGAATTAGAGAAAATAATACATATGAAAAAGATGCGTCTCGACGATATCTTTCCAACGGTATATCATTTGCTTCATTCCGAAGAGCGATATAGAAAAAAAGCGAAAAAAAGCTCGCTGCCACTCGTCATGCGCCGCGCCGTTTTCGAAACTGCTCTTAAACCGTGATGAATCTTGAAAAATTTCAACATGACGAAGTTGTGCCTAATCCATAACTTCTCAATGGTACATTACACGTGTCGTTCCGATAAACGGTTAAAAAACTGGAGCGCAAAAGGTACCGAAAAAACAGCGCGTGCAGTTTTTTTCGACACGAAGTTCACTAGTCGATGTATTGCAGTACCTTTGCTACTGAAAGTGCAGTGCCTTCCCGTTGAGCGTGTAGTGCGGAAGTATTATCAGAATAGTTATTCTGCTAATATTAGCAGAATAGACCGGCTATATATATATATATATATATATATATATATATATGGTCGCGCTATTCGTCACCCTGGGTGAGGAATAGTTATTCTTCACCCCCTCTCTATTTTGACATCAATGCACCGTATTTTTATATTTTGTAATTTTTTTTTATTTTATACATAAAAAGAGAATGTAGGAAAATATGTACTTGTCGTAAAAAAAAATTTATGTTACGTAAAATTACGAATGTAAAAACATAGTGTAAAACATACATAAAATGTGATTTTTCTGATCTTATAACCTATATTTTTGTTTTTTTATACCAAATTTTACATATTGAATCAATATGCATGTAACTATTTATATTCTAAACGTAATTTATTTAGGAAGTGAACGTAAGATTACCTCGGATGAAGAATAAATTATTCTGCACCCTGGGTGATGAATAGTAACACTATATATATATATAGGGCTGGACTATTCTGTTACTAGTAACAGAATAATATTCTGTTACCCCTCGGCCCTATAAGGGCGCGACGCGCCTACACCGTAGAAACTCCCTGACCCAGCCCGAACCTAACCCACCTCCTTCCGCTGGAGGCAGCCGTCGTGCGCGAGCGAGCGACGGCGTCAGTCGGAGCGAGGGAGCCCGCGGCGCCGTGACTAGCCGCCGATGGATCCACCGCCGCCATCCCCTTCCTAGCTGGCAAAGCAACGCCGGGGCCTTGATCCCCGCCTCCTGCCTCCCTCCCTCGCTGGAGCTCCTTCGCCGGGGCCAAGATCCTCGCCTCCCGCCTTCCCCCCTCGCCGGAGATCCTTCGACGGGGCCGTGATCCCTGCCTCCCGCCTCCCCCCTCGTCGGAGCTCCTTGGACGGGGCCGTGATCCCCGCCACCAGCCGCCCCCTCGCCGGAGCTCCTTCGCACAAGCAGGAGCGCCGTCGTCTCCCCAAGCTCCTTGCCTGCATCAATGGCGTCGCCTTCCAAGATTATGCCAGTACGCTGCCAATGAGAGGAAGAAGTAGACGTCAGATCCAAGAACATGCCACTGCAGGTGATGTCTGCTTCCCACACTAATTTTCCTCAAAAATTGAATCTGCCTGATTGCTACTGAAGCACAAACGATTAGTTCAAAAAATGTATTCAGATCTGGGTTTGCCTGAAGAAAAATACCATGTTTGTGTCAGTTCATCAGTCCTGCTATGCAAAAGATTCGATTTAAAAATTGCACACACTATGCTTTGCCTACATGTTACACTATTAGGTTCATCAGTACTACATGTGTGTGCATCAGTGACACATGTTCCTATGATGCAGAAGCTGATAGTACATTGCAAATGCTTGCATCAGTTCATTACACCCCTGCCACTTGATGCACAATTTGGATGTCGAGGTTACTGTCAGTACCTCCAATATGCTAGCTTCAGTTCCAGTCAAACAACATAAACTTATGCATCAGTCCAAGTAGCTACTATGGTTTATATAAGGTTCAGCTACCACTGCAAGTTGTATGTTGTTATTTCTAATAGTACATGTCATGTAGTTGCGTCAGTTCGAACGAGTAAAAGACTGTTGTTGAAAAAAAAAATACACTTGTTACATAGTAAGTTCAATGATACAGAAACTAGGAGTACTTCTAATGTAGATGCATAAGTTCTAGATGAAAAAAAGAGAAGACATGCATCATTTTTATATATATGCATACTGTTCCAAAGTTCAATGTTCAGTTTACAAGCAGTGCACCAAATGTTCATGCATCAGTTATAGGGAAAAAAGATAAAAAACTATGCATAACAGATGCATCAGTGCTAAAAATAGTACATCAGTACATCAGTGCTGAACATGTCCATTCATCAGTTCGACTGAAACTACATCAGATAGAAAATAGACAACAAAGTTTAATAACGCCCAGCAATGCAAGTTCAACTTATACGTTACCTTCAGTACATGACATGTTACCCATATCATGTATACGAGGAAAATGTAGAAAAGAGTAATCCCAAAACTGTTGAATGTCATTGCAGAAACATGCAAGGCGGCACACGCAGGGAGGGTTTGATGAGCCAAGCAGATATGAGGCACCGCCTGGTTGGGTAACACCAGAAATAGCACCCGGATACTTCAACAATACAGGCATATTTCAAACTACACCAGAATCATCAGAAGCACGGACTGGTTCTTCTCTGCAGCAAACACCGATTACCGGGAATACAAGCTTTGCCACTGCTGGGGTGCAACAATGTCCACAATGTCCCCAACAACAAATATTTTCCTTCCCTAGCGCATGCAGAAAGGCAAGGACACCAGGCTTCCACCAGTCGCTCCATCAACATCAATCATCCGTGCTGCAAAAGCGGTTGCGACAGGAAGACCAGGCCAAAGAGACAGGAATGTTTGCCACTCTAGCAGGGTGCAAAGTAGAAGATATGAGCCATATAGACAGGAGCAACCTCACAACGAATCTGAGGGAAGACGACCGTACAATGAGAGACGGAGAGCTTCATCAACATTGCTCCCTCCAAGAGATGCATTGCTGCATGTGCCGAGGGTGACACCACCCGCGCCCATACACCAGGGTGAACAGTAAACACCGGATGCAGCACAGAGCTATACACATGTAAGTATCCATTCAGAAAAAACATACAAGCACAGAACATACCCTAGTACTGTGACCACCCCATCTAACATTTTCATCACTGTGTTTTTGTTTGCTCACTGTTGCGTGCAGCCCCCTAACATTGAAGCTTACGTTCTGCCAAGGCTAGAGATGCGCTTTGAAACTTTCAAAGAAGCAAAGAACTTCTACAACGTCTATGCAAAGCACGCGTGTTTTGCTGTCAGGGAAGGCTCCAAGGTTAGCAGCAGAGTCTACCTTTATTGCACGTGCTATGGAGTCTATGAATCGAAGGTTTCAGATGCGAATAGACAGTGGAACAAGACCACAGCCAGGACTAACTGCGGGGCTAAAATGAGGCTGAAGAGGGAAAAGGATGGAACACATGTCGTAAAAGAGATATGCTGGGAACACAACCACAGGCTAACGGTCACCCGCCAAATGCTTGTCTTCTTGCACTCCCACAAAAACTTTGACAAAACAATCTTGGAGTACGTCAAGTACCTGCAGTTCAAAGGCATTGAACACGCGCAAATCATGAGCATACTGGGCGGCGATGACCCCGGTAGCTACTTCCTCGAAATGAATGCCAAAGACCTGATTAACATGTAAGTACAAACTTGTTCTCCTCCCAGACCCCCCCTCCGTCTTTTTTCCTCTGTCAGTACAAACATATTACGCAACGCATGACCTGATGCCAGTTCAACATGCATTTTTGAATGACTGTTCACTTTTAATATGCAGCAAAGCAAAGAATTCAAGGATGGATGATGTGGATGATGTCCTAAAGGCTGTCAACTTCTTTAGGGAGATGAAATCGATAAACAAGGAATTCTTCTGCGACATACAACTTGATGAGTCCGATAGAGTGAAGAACATATTCTGGGCGAACACAAGCTACCGAGGGGCATATCAAGACTTTGGTGACTGCGTGACGTTTGACACCACATATAAGACCAACAAGTACCATATGCCACTTGGGGTGTTTGTGGGTACTAACAACCACTTATAGACTACATTCTTTGCTTTCGCCCTGATAAGAGATGAGGATGCAAATTCATTCAGATGGCTTTTCAAAACATTTTTAAGGTGCATGAGAGGGAAGGCTCCTACATGCATCCTCACAGGTACAACCGCCAACCCCCCCCCCCCCCCCCACCCCCCAAAAAAAGAAAATAACACAGTAAAATTGTCGTGTCAGTTCTATTTGTATATATGCACTACCATCTGCTGACCACTCCACGTCTCTTTTCTCATTACCAGACCAGTGCCCGGCAATGGCTTTGGCGATCCCAGATGCTTTCGGGGACACAGTACACAAGCTATGCCACTGGCACATTATGAAGAAGTACAGGGAACACCTCGCGTACCTGTACAACCTCCACGAAACCTTTAAGGATGAATTCACAGCAATCCTCAACTGGCTACTCATGCCAACTGAATTTGAGGCTGCCTGGAAAGCACTCATGGATAAGTACAACCTCCATGATGATGCCACGATGGTGGCAATGTGGAACGAGCGCGAGAAATGGATATCAGCTTACTTCGAAGAAATTTTCTGTGCCAAAATGACATCCACACAACGGAGTGAGAGCATGAACTATGTGCTGAAGAAGAACTTCGTAAGTGAGAGACAAAACCTGCTCCGGTTTGTCAGCCAGGTAAACACCTGCGTCAAAACCAGGAGGCAGGCAGAAAACCAGGAGACAATGGGTAACCGGATATAGCTCTATCACCTGTCGTAAGACAAATAACGTGCTTACTAAAGTAATTCTTTCTTAGTTAGACAAGTTTTTGCTGCAAGAAAACTAATAATTTGTTCATCACTCTTGCTTGCGCAGAAAGAACAAAACACGCTGACCCTCTATGGGTTCGACACTCAGATGGCAAAGCTTTACTCATGAGTTGTGTACAGCGAGATCAGAAAAAGGCTAAAACTGAGCACCCTCTTCACGGTGACGGGGACGGAAGAGCCCACAAAGTACCTTGTGCGCTACAACAAACCGCAAAAAACAGTTTGCGTGGTCTCAGCATGCGTTCCAGGTGGTTGCAGACCCCGTGGGAGAAATATACGACGGCGAGTGCAAGCTGTGGGACCACACCGGTGAGGACTAAAAAAAAGATGTTACAGACTGTAGTACTTATTTTTCAAATTTTTTTGTTTGAATGAAATGACAGAAAACATGCACCTCTTCCAAAAAAAATAGGTATTTTCTGCCTGCATGTCCTGTGCATGATGCAGACAATTAAGGCTGCCAGCGTTCCGGAGAAATACATCCTCAGGAGATACACCAAACGCCCGAACATCCAGCCAACCTTCAACAGAAATGACTTGAGGACAGTAGCGTTAAACAAGGCCTCCCAATACTGCATTGAAAGCGCACTGCTGCAACTGAACATGAGAGTGCACAGAAAAAGCTTGAGAAGCCTAGATCAAATGGCGAGGTCACGGGTCGTCATGGAAATACTTGAACAAGAACTCGATGCCATGCATTCTGCTGAAAACGGAGATGTCACGGACAACGAAGCAGAAAAAATTGAGCAGGATATCGCTACAATCTTATCCGAGATGAACCATCTGGGAGCTATTGACCCATACGACAACGAGGAGGAGGAGCAACAGCAACCAGAGCGTGCCCATGTGCACACTCAAGAGCAGCAACATGCTCACGTACAAGATCATGAGCTTGACGGTGCTGTAGACGAACAACATGACAACAGGAGATCCTACCAGCAGCGGCAGCAAAGGGTAATTAAACCACCCATATACTCATGCACAAAGGGGACGAAGAGTAAGACGCAAGCAGCAAAAGCAGCAGCCAAAAGCCGCCACGCCCCATCAGACGCGTGCAATTCGGCCCGAACGGCAAACCTCTCGGGATAAGGGCATGCGGATTCTGCAACATGGTGACCAATCATAATTACCGCACATGCCCACACCGCACAAATGCCATTGTCAACAAGCAAAAGCTGCAGAAGTAGATTGGAGCCGCCCAGGTTTCTACCAATGGAGACGACACACGTAACAGCTACACTTGCAGCAAGTGTGGGGGGACTGACGGACATAATGCCCGCACATGCAAAGTGGGCAAGGAGGTCAATGGCGCTGAGCAGAAACAGGGCAGGGTCCAGAGTTCCAAAAAATCAAAAGAAGAGGATTAAGAAGAAGAGTTTGACGAGAATGACGACCAAACAGACGAAGACAATGAAGATGACAGTATTTGATGAGGACATCAATACCGTTGTTACACCCACAGCCCCTGCTGCTATACATACGGGACCAATTACTAGAGCTCGCGCACGCCAATTGAATTACCAGGTACTTTCGTTTCTTGGTAACAATTCTAATTGTCATGAGAATATGATGCTGCCTAAATTGGATACATTTGTTTTGCTTACAAATGAAGGGCCTAGCTTGGACAAGAAAGATGAACCTTGGAGCAAGTTCAAGCATGGAGATGGTGGCATGCACAAGGGGAACAAGAACGGAGTTACAAGTGATGATTTCAAGACTTTGAAGCCACCATAATGAGTGCATGAAGCCTTGGACGAAATATACAAGATGCCACTTCATAAATTTCATCCAGAGGCTATTATAGGTGCTGCGTCACCTTATTATTGGGCCAGGCCCATGTAATTTCGATATACTTGAGTATAGGCTGTTTTTAGAGTCCGTATGTGTGGGGAAACAAGAGATAGGGTTGGCTTCGGACCCCTCCTTCAAGGGCCACGAAATTCCCCCCTCTTCCTCCATATATACAGCCCTTAGGGCACTGTTTAGACTTTGGGTTTTGTTTAGATTAAAAGTTCTCCATAGCTGCAACTTCGCATACTTCGTTTGTGTTCAACGACCAGACCAAGACGTCACAGAACCCCACCTTGATCAATAAAGCTTTCATCTTTTATTCGCAATATCCAGATTGCAATTTCAGTTTCTTGCTTGTTCTTCGTTTGCTTGCAGGAAATAGACCTTTGTGGTCAGGTTGATCGTGCTCCGGCGTGGTCAATAACCTCTCGGAGTTGGTTTAGCGATTGCTAAGGCGCGACGTCCTCGCACGGTCGTAGTCGGATCGTCAAAGTCTACTCCACTAGAAACGATAGCCACGATCTCATCGAAAGACGGGACACCTTTGCCTCTATCAAGTGGTATCAGATTTCCAGGTTGCTTGGTGAGATTTTACTGTTTTTCATAGTTTAGATCGAGTCTGTTCTTCATACCTACTGTCCACGAAAAAGCCAAAAAAAAAATTTAGGGTTAGTTCATCATATCCGAACCAATCTGAGCCTTTGCATAATCTTTTTAGGGTTTTTGCTTTGTTGAATTTTCGGTTGCATCGTTGTGTCGAGTTGATGGTCTTAGCTTCTAGTCCTTTAGAGTTTCAAGTTCTGTTCACAAGTTGTCACGCCGTCGCCGCACCATCGTCATCACCGCTGCCATATACCACCATCGTCGTCGCCACTGCCATATACCACCATCGCCATCACGCTAATCCGAGTCCACCTCCCTCATAGATTCACCACCAGTCCGTGTTCCACTGCCCTACATATATCCGCCACCAGTCCGAGTTTCCACCAGATTCATCTCCGCCATCAGTCCTTGTCCGAGTCCAGTATTTGTTCCTTTGTTTTTGATTTCCAGATCACGCCATACTACGAGTCGTGAACAAGTCGGATTCCCCAACTTTCGTGCCACCCATGTCACTCTTTCAGTGCCCGGCAATGGCTTTGGCGATCCCAGATGCTTTCGGGGACACAGTACACAAGCTATGCCACTGGCACATTATGAAGAAGTACAGGGAACACCTCGCGTACCTGTACAACCTCCACGAAACCTTTAAGGATGAATTCACAGCAATCCTCAACTGGCTACTCATGCCAACTGAATTTGAGGCTGCCTGGAAAGCACTCATGGATAAGTACAACCTCCATGATGATGCCACGATGGTGGCAATGTGGAACGAGCGCGAGAAATGGATATCAGCTTACTTCGAAGAAATTTTCTGTGCCAAAATGACATCCACACAACGGAGTGAGAGCATGAACTATGTGCTGAAGAAGAACTTCGTAAGTGAGAGACAAAACCTGCTCCGGTTTGTCAGCCAGGTAAACACCTGCGTCAAAACCAGGAGGCAGGCAGAAAACCAGGAGACAATGGGTAACCGGATATAGCTCTATCACCTGTCGTAAGACAAATAACGTGCTTACTAAAGTAATTCTTTCTTAGTTAGACAAGTTTTTGCTGCAAGAAAACTAATAATTTGTTCATCACTCTTGCTTGCGCAGAAAGAACAAAACACGCTGACCCTCTATGGGTTCGACACTCAGATGGCAAAGCTTTACTCATGAGTTGTGTACAGCGAGATCAGAAAAAGGCTAAAACTGAGCACCCTCTTCACGGTGACGGGGACGGAAGAGCCCACAAAGTACCTTGTGCGCTACAACAAACCGCAAAAAACAGTTTGCGTGGTCTCAGCATGCGTTCCAGGTGGTTGCAGACCCCGTGGGAGAAATATACGACGGCGAGTGCAAGCTGTGGGACCACACCGGTGAGGACTAAAAAAAAGATGTTACAGACTGTAGTACTTATTTTTGCAATTTTTTTGTTCGAATGAAATGACAGAAAACATGCACCTCTTCCAAAAAAATAGGTATTTTCTGCCTGCATGTCCTGTGCATGATGCAGACAATTAAGGCTGCCAGCGTTCCGGAGAAATACATCCTCAGGAGATACACCAAACGCCCGAACATCCAGCCAACCTTCAACAGAAATGACTTGAGGACAGTAGCGTTAAACAAGGCCTCCCAATACTGCATTGAAAGCGCACTGCTGCAACTGAACATGAGAGTGCATAGAAAAAGCTTGAGAAGCCTAGATCAAATGGCGAGGTCACGGGTCGTCATGGAAATACTTGAACAAGAACTCGATGCCATGCATTCTGCTGAAAACGGAGATGTCACGGACAACGAAGCAGAAAAAATTGAGCAGGATATCGCTACAATCTTATCCGAGATGAACCATCTGGGAGCTATTGACCCATACGACAACGAGGAGGAGGAGCAACAGCAACCAGAGCGTGCCCATGTGCACACTCAAGAGCAGCAACATGCTCACGTGCAAGATCATGAGCTTGACGGTGCTGTAGATGAACGACATGACAACAGGAGATCCTACCAGCAGCGGCAGCAAAGGGTAATTAAACCACCCATATACTCATGCACAAAGGGGACGAAGAGTAAGACGCAAGCAGCAAAAGCAGCAGCCAAAAGCCGCCACGCCCCATCAGACGCGTGCAATTCGGCCCGAACGGCAAACCTCTCGGGATAAGGGCATGCGGATTCTGCAACATGGTGACCAATCATAATTACCGCACATGCCCACACCGCACAAATGCCATTGTCAACAAGCAAAAGCTGCAGAAGTAGATTGGAGCCGCCCAGGTTTCTACCAATGGAGACGACACACGTAACAGCTACACTTGCAGCAAGTGTGGGGGGACTGACGGACATAATGCCCGCACATGCAAAGTGGGCAAGGAGGTCAATGGCGCTGAGCAGAAACAGGGCAAGGTCCAGAGTTCCAAAAAATCAAAAGAAGAGGATTAAGAAGAAGAGTTTGACGAGAATGACGACCAAACAGACGAAGACAATGAAGATGACAGTATTTGATGAGGACATCAATACCGTTGTTACACCCACAGCCCCTGCTGCTATACATACGGGACCAATTACTAGAGCTCGCGCACGCCAATTGAATTACCAGGTACTTTCGTTTCTTGGTAACAATTCTAATTGTCATGAGAATATGATGCTGCCTAAATTGGATACATTTGTTTTGCTTACAAATGAAGGGCCTAGCTTGGACAAGAAAGATGAACCTTGGAGCAAGTTCAAGCATGGAGATGGTGGCATGCACAAGGGGAACAAGAACGGAGTTACAAGTGATGATTTCAAGACTTTGAAGCCACCATAATGAGTGCATGAAGCCTTGGACGAAATATACAAGATGCCACTTCATAAATTTCATCCAGAGGCTATTATAGGTGCTGCGTCACCTTATTATTGGGCCAGGCCCATGTAATTTCGATATACTTGAGTATAGGCTGTTTTTAGAGTCCGTATGTGTGGGGAAACAAGAGATAGGGTTGGCTTCGGACCCCTCCTTCAAGGGCCACGAAATTCCCCCCTCTTCCTCCATATATACAGCCCTTAGGGCACTGTTTAGACTTTGGGTTTTGTTTAGATTAAAAGTTCTCCATAGCTGCAACTTCGCGTACTTCGTTTGTGTTCAACGACCAGACCAAGACGTCACAGAACCCCACCTTGATCAATAAAGCTTTCATCTTTTATTCGCAATATCCAGATTGCAATTTCAGTTTCTTGCTTGTTCTTCGTTTGCTTGCAGGAAATAGACCTTTGTGGTCAGGTTGATCGTGCTCCGGCGTGGTCAATAACCTCTCGGAGTTGGTTTAGCGATTGCTAAGGCGCGACGTCCTCGCACGGTCGTAGTCGGATCGTCAAAGTCTACTCCACTAGAAACGATAGCCACGATCTCATCGAAAGACGGGACACCTTTGCCTCTATCAAGTGGTATCAGATTTCCAGGTTGCTTGGTGAGATTTTACTGTTTTTCATAGTTTAGATCGAGTCTGTTCTTCATACCTACTGTCCACGAAAAAGCCAAAAAAAAAATTTAGGGTTAGTTCATCATATCCGAACCAATCTGAGCCTTTGCATAATCTTTTTAGGGTTTTTGCTTTGTTGAATTTTCGGTTGCATCGTTGTGTCGAGTTGATGGTCTTAGCTTCTAGTCCTTTAGAGTTTCAAGTTCTGTTCACAAGTTGTCACGCCGTCGCCGCACCATCGTCATCACCGCTGCCATATACCACCATCGTCGTCGCCACTGCCATATACCACCATCGCCATCACGCTAATCCGAGTCCACCTCCCTCATAGATTCACCACCAGTCCGTGTTCCACTGCCCTACATATATCCGCCACCAGTCCGAGTTTCCACCAGATTCATCTCCGCCATCAGTCCTTGTCCGAGTCCAGTATTTGTTCCTTTGTTTTTGATTTCCAGATCACGCCATAC
Source organism: Thinopyrum elongatum (assembly GCA_011799875.1). Taxonomy (NCBI): domain Eukaryota; kingdom Viridiplantae; phylum Streptophyta; class Magnoliopsida; order Poales; family Poaceae; genus Thinopyrum; species Thinopyrum elongatum. Next base: position 5,519 of record JAAAXO010000628.1, on the reverse strand, counting down.
TACGAGTCGTGAACAAGTCGGATTCCCCAACTTTCGTGCCACCCGCAGAAGAAAAATAGTTTCAGTTTCAAAAAAAAAAACTAAGTCTGGAAAATTCTGGCTAGGCAGTTTTTAGACCATTTGTAGACTTTTTCAAAAAAAAAATTTGTTGCGGAGCAAAAAAAAAGAGGAAAAAAAGTGCAAAAAAAAAGTGATAAAAAAAAGGAAAAAAATTCAGAGTGTGCTCCTCCCTTGTTTACGTGCAGCACCGTGATTTTGTTTGTGTTCTAGGCTCGCGTCTCTAGCATGGTCTAGCCTAGGACCAGCACAGTACCGTCGTTGAGCGTTTATTCAACATTGCATCTCTGAATTGATTATTGCTGAACCTTTTTGCTACCATATCATAAGCCTTCCCAGCTCCACATACATCTACATCGTGCGTTTGACACCATCTGGCAATTGCTCTGTCCAAGCTTTGTGAGTTTTGACTACAAAGGTTGCCGATCACCACCTGCTGCTGGGTAAGAACTGGTAAGAATTTGAGATTTGCTTGACGGATTTGTGACATCACACCACCACCACTTTCTAGTAGTTTGTAGGATCATATTCTTGTGTGTTTCTATTGCTGCTAACCATGGCAGGATCACAAGCCGACGAGATTGACTGGGAGAACATGATGAACAAGGAGTTGCATGATAAATTTCAGCAAATGATGAGTGGCCAGGTGGGAGAGGTGCTAAACAGATTTGAAGAGGCCATGGAGAAGATAGATGGCATGGAGAAGTCATTCGAGACAAAGCTGGATAACAAGTTTAATGAATTGCTCACGCGTCTTCCCCAACCACCACCGGCTGCACCTGTCGCACCTCTGCAACGACAACAACAACGCCCCCTTCCAAATCAGTTCGGACGAGCGAAGCATGTTCCTCTTGAGGATGGCCAATCTTCTGGTGCTGTTGTACCTACTGTTGATGCTTCTTTGGTCCTGCTCCTGCTGCTGTTGGTGCCGAGGAGGAGGACGATTACGCGGGCGATTATGAGGATGAGGTTGATCAAAATTATAACTACATGCAACCACCAGCACCAGGTCGTCCACATGCAAATAATCGCAATGGTAGGCCTGCACCACCACCTCAGGTACAAGATCATGGCCATCTTCCTAAATTAAAATTGAATATTCCACCATTCGAGGGTAGATATGTTCCTGATATATATCTTACTTGGGCGTTAGAAACTGAACAATGTTTTACATGTTTACAATATCCCGAGGAACGACGTGTTGCTGCTGCTGTTTGTGCTTTCACTAGTTTTGGATGTGTTTGGTGGTCTGAACATTGCAGATTATATCCTATTCCAGCTACTTGGGCTGCTTTGAAAACCGCTATGCGTACTCATTGGGTTCCACCATATTATCAACGTGAATTACTTCAAAAATTATAGCGTTTAAGACAAGGAAAAATTCAGTAGAAGAATATTATCAGGAGTTACAAACTGGCATGATTAGATGTGGTATTGTTGAGGAGAATGAAGCTATGCTTGCACATTTTATCGGTGGTTTAAATAAAGAGATTCAGACCATTTTTGAGTAAAAGGAGTATAACAATATCACTCGTTTATTCCATCTTGCTTGCAAAGCTGAACGTGAAGTGCAGGATCGACAGGCATTGGCGCGGACTAACTTTTCTGCAGGTCGAACTTCATCATGGACACCGCGTGCATCCTCTACTTCCACACGTTCTGCTGCACCGGCACCTCCGTCAGCTGCAACCTCCAGCCGTGATACAAGAAAGCAGGCACAACCACCACTATCTGCGAAGAGAACACCTTCCGGGCCTGCACAGAGCTCTTCTTCATCCATGGCATCAATAGGGCAAACACATGATATTATTTGTCGCTGTTGCAAGGGTGGAGGTCATTATGCTAGAGAATGCCCATCTAAGCGTGTGATGATTGCTACTGAGGATGGTGGGTATGAGTCCGCTAGTGACTATGATGAGGAGACTTTGGCTCTTATTACAAGTGAAGAACACAGTGGAGATGATTCTGATCATGAGACGCAATACATGGCTCCTGAAGACGCTGACAGGCATGAATGTTTAGTTGCTCAACGTGTTTTGAGTGTGCAGGTCACACAAGCTGAGCAAAATCAGAGGCATAATTTGTTCCATACAAAGGGAGTTGTGAAGGAACGTTCTGTTCGCGTCATCATAGATGGAGGGAGCTGCAACAACTTGGCTAGCATGGAGATGGTGGAGAAGCTATCCCTCACCACAAGACC
>JAAAXO010000627.1:320350-332059 GCA_011799875.1 Thinopyrum elongatum | reverse complement strand
TAAGTATTGAATAATAAAATACGTTACTCTTCAAAATTACCCCGTCCCTTGTTCTGAACTGGTCTCTTTGCGCATGGAGCAGTCCATCAGAGTGACTTCTTTTAATGACTGCCTCCTTACAACTCACTCTCTGGGCAATCAACGCAGTACTTGACCCGTACCCTTTCTCACAGCCAGGATATATGGTAGTTCTCCAGAAGTCGATGCCTTCCTGTTTCATTAGAGTATACCTGCATGTCATTAAGAATGTCAAACTAAATTTTTTGACATAACCAAGATATTAGGAATCATATCCGAACATGACAAGTCATTCAGCATACACACAACACCCAATTGAAAACTCAAATAAGTAGCACCAGGACACACACTTGCCTAGTTACATCAATGCCAGATCGTCACAGAACAGATATTCATGGTGGGCAAAATGCAGTCATGAAAAAATTTACCCAAAAAAAATAAAGAACAAACTTTATAGGCCTACATATCACATAAAAAAACTCTCCATAAAAAAATATACGGCTGATATCTAAACCAATACTTTCACAGTTCAAGCATCTTTTGAACAGACATTCGTGAAATAATGTAAATATATTCATGGAAGTTGGCATACCTTTCCTTCAGAGAGCATGTGACCATGTTACTAATTTCCATTCACTATATAGAAATGATACACCCCTAGTGCTCGAGTTGCTGATCACAGAATTGAGAGTTATATGATTCAAGAATCTCCGGTGCACGTAGTAACACATAGCATATAACAATCAGTGTTATGTTGGACTACAAGCCAAAGATTTTTCTCTATTAATACAATAGTGGTTTTTCGTGTTCAATATTAGTTGCTAAAACACACATTGCGTGTATAACTAACTACTTTCCCTAAGCTCATCCAGCATAGATCTAAGGTTAACACCATTCATGGAAAGATGCCATAACAAAACCATAAAGGTAAAGCTCATCAATTCTATGATATATTATCAATAGGGGGTAAACATATTACACATAGCACACAATCAAATACGGAAGTACAATCAAGGGCTCAGATTTTAATAGCAGAACCGATGCATTTAACAATAGATGGAGTCTGCTCTTACATATTTATATCATCAATATAACTCAGATGTGGAATAGTGAACTGTAAATGTACTTTTTTCTCCTAGGCTGGCGGGATGGATGTTTAAGGCGCTAAACTAAGAACGTGTGCCTGTACACCTCGGAGGTGAGAAAGGGGGACATCCATGTCTGAATCACACGATCGGATGATCTGCTGCATGCACTATGCGGTCGAGCGAAGGACTCTCTCAAAACCCCATATCCGCATTCTAATCCGCCTATCAGGCACGGTAATCTAATCGACTGTAAGGATACTCTTGCCCTTTCCTACAGTCAATCCACAACGACAGGAGAGCCACAAGAATGTCAAGACCCTCTCTCAAGATCTCTCAACTGAAAATAATGAGAACTCGAATTATGGTACAATCGAAATTAATAACTACGTAATTTAGTGCCAAGTATAAACGGAAGCAAATTGCCGCCACGATTAACTCAGCTATAATACACCTCAGAGGGATCATTGTTACCAAAGGATCCTAGCAGCACTGACATCGCCACAGTTGAAAACGTCACCCAGATTGACAAGTCCATTGCTTCAACTTCTACTTTGGGTAGACTTTGTGGTGCATGAATCACAAGATGCATTCAGGACCCCTTTGGGATCATGAGTGAATGTTTTGAATTAAAACTATCACATATCCTTCATAAAAACCTCTTTTCCCAACGTTTTTCACTCAGTAATGCTGAGGAGAACTTGTGGCAACAACAAAAGGTAAATCCAGCAGCACAAGGCAGCAACCTGTGGCCTCTAACACAAGTCCGACAAAACTATGGGGAACAATGGACTCGACAAAACACCCTAATCAGTTAGGTACCAGATTTATATCAGGATGACGAACAAAGGACAAATAGAAAGAGACATCAGTGCTGGCAACTCAAATGAACATAACAGAGGATGTTATCCAAGCCTAACTCGCTACCTTCAACAGATAATGACCATGTCTTCCTAAATATCAAATGGACCTGCCAAAGGACAGTACTGTGTAATACACATCACAAACAAAGGAGCAGGCACTGTTCAGTTGTTATTTTTTGCTAACACGATATGTTGGATCCAGATGAACAAAAATTATAAACATACCCTAACAATTTATCAGTTTATGGGAATCACCCTTTTCATTGCAGCACAATTAACTGTAACCATATACATGCAAATGCATCCCATGAATTCCCACAGAGATTAACATCAAGGACTTGCATAGACTCTGTGAGAACTACTGGCATATCCTACCATGCATACTACTACACTCAAAAAATAACCCTTGAAAAACAAATGGAAATTTCCGGGCAAAATTTTATAAGAAACGACAATTTTTCACTGAACTTGTGCTATTAGCGCCAACGCCACCAGAACCTGACCTGCTGGGTTAATAGGAGCCCGCCCATATGTCAACCACTACCCTGACCACCAGTCTGATATAAATTTTCTCGCCTCGTCCATGAAATCTGCAGCACAGGCAATCCCAACGAAACACTATCCCGCACAGGCGCAGTAGTATTACTGTGAGCTCAATATCACACTTCAAACAAGTTACTACACGACCATCACTGCCATTGGACAGCTCTCTTGTGGGCGACGGATTGATAGCAATAGGGCAGTGCGTCCTACTCCCGCCCCTGCTGTGACCGCTGCACGGCGGACCCCGCATAGGATTGCCGCTGATGATGGGGAGCCGAAGGCGGCCGTTGGTTCCCCCGATCCAGTCTGCGCTCGCAAGCCATTAGACTCGCCTACATCCAGCGAGATCGGGATGGCAATGCGCTGCACGGGCGTGGGCCGCACTACTTGTCACCGGCGAATGTTCTTTACGTCGCGCGCGCGGGTCGATCTCCGCGAAACGTCCACGGCGGCGCGGAACCTCCTGCCGCTGGCTCGACGGGGATGTCCTCGTACGCTTCAGAGTTTGATCCCCGTTTCTGGTGCTCGTCGAAGGGCACAGGGGTCGTCGCCGGCACCTCCTCCCGTCCCCGAAGAGGTTTGGCTGCCCGGTCCCACCTACGAGGTGTGTGCCCCGCCTCCCCCGAACCTCCCACCGACAACCGCGTGGGCGCGCCTAGGAGGCCGGGCCGCGGCCGTCCGTGGGGGTGGAGGCGGAGGACACACGGAGGCCGCGGTGGTAGGAGAGGAGCGGTTGCTGAGGTGGGGAGGGAGTAGGAGAACGTCGGCACGCCTGGCGTTGGATGTGCGGGGCGCCGCCGCTGGACGGGAGCGGATGGGCGGTTTCAGCGTCGCGACGTCGGCCCAGGAGGTGCGGGAGGGGGCCGCCATGGTTAGATGGGTCTGCGCGGAGGTGGAGGTGGGAGAGGCGAGGTTGGCACTGTATTTTTTTTTTTTTTAGGCACAGGCTTCTGGCGGATTTCGATCGTGTGGTTTGGGTGGAGTTTGCGGCTAAAACGAAGCGCGCGAGACGGGAAAACTAAGGCCCTCTATTGGATTGTTGGATTTCTTCCGGTCTGTAAAACCATATACACTTGTATTTTACTAGGCTCCAAAGCAACCAGGGTATCATGTCATATTTTCTTTTCCGGGTGTAAGCGCCGCTGCCTGCACTTGCTATCTCAACAACATTCACGACACAATTTTTCAATACACTTACAGAAATAGATTGCCACGCATGAATTATCTAGCCGGGAACAGGAGAGAGCGACGGGAGATGGAGCGGGAGAAGACATCGACGTCCGGTGGGTCGAATACGCCGCTTGGTGGATTGATGGAATGGCAAGGATCTGCGGCCCGCTTGGAGGCAAAAGGAGCAGTCAAGTTGCCGGTCATTTTCGTCCTCCTCGTCGCCGTGGCGGTCAAGTTCTGGCCCCGGCACCTAGCCTCTGCCCCGTCGTAGTCACCGGGGCCCTTGCTGGCGCAAGCCCTGCCCCGTCCCTTGGCTCCGGCTGAGCTGCAGTATATAGGTCTAGAGGAAAAGAAATACACGTTGCTTGGTGAAAATCGGAGTCGGTGATGGAACTATGCCCCTAGAGGGAAAATCAAGTTTGTTATTCTATCTATTTTCCTATTCGTGATAAAGTTTATTATCATACTAGAATTGTTGACAAGGAACTTAATACATGTGTGAATACATAAACACAATACTGTGTCCCTAGTGAGCCTCTACGTACACTAGCTCGTTATCAAAGAACATTGGGGTTAAGGATTTCCTAACCATAGACAGAGTTTATCATTTGATAACGTGGATCACATCATTAGAGAATGATGTATAGACAGTACCCAACCGTTAGCATGCATATGATCGTTCACTTTATTGCTATCTAGCTTTCTTATGTCAATACATGTTCTTCGATCATGATCATGAGCATCTCCCTGGATACCTAACGAATACCTGTGTGCTATCAAACGTCCACAATGTACGTGTGATCATAAGAGCCTACAGTATCTTCGAAGGTGTCTATTGAGTTGGCATGAATCAAGATTGGATTTGTTCACTCTGTACATATCGGAGAGGTTCTCTATGTCCCTCTCAATAATCACAATCACAAGAGTTTTGCAAGGCAAGTGACTAAGGATGTATGTTACGAGATGGTGCATTATCGGAACGAACGGTAAAGAGACTTGTCCGTGTAACAAGATTGAAACTAGGTATGACGATATCGACATCGAACTCTCGGGATAACATACGACAGACAAGAGAATTACTGACGGTTGTCATAAAGGTTCGACCCCGATAAGATCTTCGTAGAGTATGTGAAACATATGGGGCATTCAGGTCCCTATTGGTTATGGACCGGAGAAGTGTCTCGATCATGTCTGCTATCTATTCTCGATCCGATAGGGTCCGCACGCATAAATCGTTGACAGATATAGTATAATGATTTATGTTGAATTGGTGATTCCGATCTGGTCGGACAGTCCCGGATGAGATCACGGATATGACAGGATCCTCCGGACTGGTCCGGTTGAGGTAAAGAATCGATATATAGGACAGTATATTGTGGGCGCTCCGAAAGGCGTCTCGAATTAACACGGGTATTCACTCGTATCACCGGAAGGATTCCGGAGATCCTGCGGTGGGAGTATATGTGAGCCTAGATGGCCACAGGGGAAGTAACACACAGCCTCACAAGGGGTTGGTTCGCGCCTCTCCTGGCCGCGTCAGCCCTATAGGGAGGAAAGGGGGGCGGCTAAGGCAAGGGAGTCAGCCGGCCCTATCCCTCATGTCCTTCTCCTCCTCCCCTAGGAAGGGAAAGGGGGGCGCCATAGGGCCGCGCCCACAGGGAGCCGGCCGGGCCACCTTGGGCGGCGCGCCTGGCTTGCCTCCATCCCCCCACCTCTATATATTATATATATCATGAGAGTAGGAGGGGGCGGTCACACACCCGACACAATCCCTTAGCCGTGTTCGTCGCCCCTCTCCACAGTTTCATCCTTCGTCTAGTTTTTCTTTCTGCAAGTGCACGCGACTCTGTGAGACCAGTTCACCACACCACCGTCACTGACACGCTCGGTTACCGCGTTGACAAGAATAAAGTCCTCATATAACTTTGCCCGTCTTGCTGTCAAGAAGGCGAGACGTTCATCGAGCTGAACGTGTGCTTAACGTCAGAGGTGTCGTGCGTTCGGTAACTTGGGTCGGTTGGATCATGAAGGTCGTTCACCACACTCAACCGCGTTGATAAACGCTTCCGCCTAAAACAGGTCTACGAGGTACGTAGACACTATACTCTCCCCTCCTGACTATGCCATCTCAGGATAGTCTTGCCGTGTGCTTAAATTTTTTTGTTTTCCATGCAGCGTATCCCAAAAGTGGCATCATGAGCCAGGTCTATGCGTAGATTATATCCACGAGTATAACACAAAGAAGTTGTTGGGCACTGATGGGCATACTTGCTTACCACGCACATCTTATTTTGATTCGACGGATATGTGATGAACGGCTCGGACCACCCTTTACATGATCACGCACATGAAACCGGTTCCACCCGCCGACATGCCACTTGTTTTGCGATAAACGGTGTTTGGGGGGTCCTTTTGTCTCCTCTTTAGTTAATCGAATGGACTACGGCCGATCCTTGAAGAAGGTTAAAAAACAGCAAACTTATAATCACGTTGTAGTTTTGCGTAGTTAAGAACAGTTCTTGCGTTCCCCGTGAGCAGCCCACGTAAAACTTGCAACACAACACGTGAGGCGTCTAAAACTTGTTTTTGGCAGGTTTTGTTGATGTGATTTATGTCAAAACATGATTTTGATATCGTTGTTTTTGTATGAGATGGTCATTTTTGTGAATATCAACAACTGACAGGAGCCTTAGGGTTGTCTCTTAATTTTGTATGAAATGGTAAGCAGCGCCATGTAATTGCTTTACTTTATCGCTATGCGTTGCACATAGTTGTAGAAGCAATAGTTGGCAATGGATGACCCCGACCAATCGATGAGATCAAGGTGTCGAGCCGGTGACGATGGAGAATGATGACGATGCTTTGGAGATGGAGATCAGAAGCACAAGATATGATGGCCATACATGTCACATATTTTGATTGCATGTATGTTTTATCCCTTTATGCATCTTATTTCGTTGAACAGACGGTAGCTTATAAATGATCCCCCTTCTACTATTCAAAGATAAAAGTGTTCTCCTGATGTATGCACCGTTGCTAAAGTTTCGCGTTTCGAGCAACCTCTGATGATCGGTGTTGATAGACTCAACGTTCACATACCAACGGGCGTACGGCAGTTTTGGCAACCAGCGGCATAAGAAATGGGCAACGTATTGGTTTAAACTTGATGAGCCGTAGCATGTAAACATGGTCTCGGAACACTGGAGACCGAAAGGTCGAACATGAGTCTATAGTAGATATGATGCAACATAGAGATTTTCACATTGATGACTACCCCATCCACGTGAATGCATTCGACATGGGTTAGTTGATTTGGATCAGTATTCTCTTAGATGTTGAGGGATGTTAATTTAGTATGGGAGTTCATTAGTATTTTGATTAAATTGACTTAATTTATCATGGAACTTAGTCTCTGATAAGTTTTTTGCATAATCTATGTTGTAGATCAATGGCCCATCTAAACCGTGTCCCATTGAATTTTAATCGTTCCTAAGAGAAACGCTAATGTTGAAAGATGATGGTAGGCAACTACACCGACGGGGTTCGTAACTTAGGATTAACCTCATTGCTACACAATAATTATGTCCTTGACTGTCACCGCTAGGTGACAGACCTTCTGCAGGCTACTGCAGATTTTGAACGTCTTGCAGACTCGATCTGATGACCTCTACTCGATGTTCATGTGGGCCATGCGTTATCGGGCTTAGAACCGGGACTTCAAAGACTTTTGAACGCCATGAAGCATATGAGATGTTCCAAGAGCTGAAGTTGATATTTCAAGCAATGCCCGAGTTGAGAGATATGAAGTCTCTAACAAGTTCTATATCTGCAAGATGGAGGAGAACAGGTTCTCGTCAGTGAACACATATCAAGAAGTTCTGGGTTTATAACCGCTTGACTCCAACTGGAATTGATCTCCAGTTTGAGAGTGTTCTTGACAGTTCTTCAATCAACCGCCACCAACTATCAAGGTTTCTGTGACTATAATATGCAGTGGATGACAAAATGAGTCTTCCGGGCTCTTCACAATGCTTAAGGCCCGGGAGGTGAATCAGAATGAGGCATCAAGGTTGATGGTTAACCACAGACCACTAGTTTGTCAGAACAGGGCAGAGGAAAGAAAAGGGAACTTCAAAAAAATGGCAAGCAGTTGCCCCGACCTCCCAGTTGGTAAACCCAAGCTGACCCAACCTGAACTGATGTGCTTCTCACTTCAAAGGGAATGGTCACTGGTTAAGTCGGAACTCCACCCAAATCACTTTGGCGGATAAGAATGATGGCAAAGTGAACAATGGGTATATTTGATATACATATGTTATTGATGTGGTGGGTTCCCTTACTATGCTCGTAGTAGCCAGCCTGGGTATTTGATACCGGTTTTCGGTGCTCATAATTTGTAACCAAACAGGATCTACGAATAACGAAGATTGGGCTAAGGACTTGTGACGATGCGCGTCGGGAATGGTTCCAAGTCGCGATGTGATCACCGTCGGACGCTACTGTCTCGCTGCGACAGCCTATGGATCCGAGAGACCCGCTTGTTACGATTCGACGGGGGGGAGAGGTAAATATACGCAAAGAGGCATAACCAGATCGTTGACTGCGGGAGATTTTTACCAGGTTCGGGCCGCTGATCACGTAAAAACCCTATTTTTTTGGGGGTGCTCCTGCCCTGGTTTCTTATTAATGTCTTGACCCAGCCTTCACTAGCGCTCGCTTAACATGTGTTTCAAAGAGCAGCTACGCATGCAGGAATGGCCAGACAGTTTCCCTCCCCCTGTAGCAGTGGCCTTGGGCCTCCTTTTATACGGCTCAAATGGGGTCACCACATGGCAACAATGTACATACATTGAGGTGTAAAGTATCTCAGGTCATCATACTAACCCCCTGACGGATTTAGACGAACGTGTAATGCACGTACGTGCTTCCGTTTAGGTGTCCTTTCACTTTCTGGGATGGAAAAAGGGCCAATCCCATCAAACGCTTAAGACTCTTCTCCCCATGGCGCGTCGCCACGCATCCAATAGAGGACCTCAGAATGTCGCGGTTTGGCGTCTGTGCTAGTAGTGGCCAACAACAAAACCTTGCCGAGGTGTCCAAGCCTTGCCCGGCACCGATCCTTGCCGGGTCGTCGACCTTGCCGGGCACCGATCCTTGCCGGGCATCGATCCTTGTCGGGCTCTGCATCCACCACGGCACAGATCTTGCCGTGAAAGTGGCCTTTTGATCCGCTCTCCTTATCTGCTATCCTCAATCTCTGCCTGCGATGTTCTCTTGAGGCGTTGAATCACCCTCGAAACCTGTTCCCCGGCAAGCCTTGCCGCGAGATTGCTACCAACTTTGCCCGCCAAGTACGGGGTACTATGGCCCAATTATTCGTACACGCAGGTAGCCCCCCGGGCCTAGGCCATACAACTGCGAAGCGTTGTTGGGCTAGGCCCAAACAATGCACGGGCACACGGTGGCAGGGGATTAACGTGCTCGTAAATATCTCGTTTACCTGTGGCCCCCCCCCTACGTCGCACGTCTACCACGCAGCTGGTTGACGTACCTACAAAGGTTGCAACTGCGATGCGTCCTAAAGGCGTCATTCACTTGGGAATAACAGAGGCGGCCCCGCTCCTTCCCCATAAAAAGAAAAGCCGCAGATGCACAGAACCTATTTACCACCCCGTCTAACTTACTTCCCTCTCTCCACATTCTGTCCGTCGCCATGCCTTCTCCTCTCGAGTCAGAGCGAACTTTTCCTCTCCAGCCCGCCGCTCCCCTCGCTTCACCCCCGGCTTCCGCCTCACCCCGCATGCGCCCAGGCCAGCCACAGGCCAAGTAGGGTCAAGTGAATGCGAAACGACTCACCTGGAGGGCGAACGGTGAAGAGTGCGGAAAAGAATTTTTTCGTCTTCCCCCCATCGCTCGATGGCAGAGCTCTGAAGCAGGCGGTACCAATGCATGTGTGCGAAGGAGACGCCAGCTCCCCCACCCTGCCACACGGCGTGATTCCAGGTTCTTTTCCAAAGTGGGTCGGACGATACCCTTTGTTCGCTGGCGTATTTCATTGCGGCTTCTAGTCCCCCCTTTTCTCTGACTCTTCAAATGATATCATGTACACATACGGCTTTCATCTGTCGATTTCATTCACACCGAATGCGTTGCTATGCATTGTCCATTTTTGCCTGCTTTGGTGAAAAAACTTTGCCTGGAGTGATCCCCACCTCTACTCTTTTCGCCTACATTCTTCTCCCCCGCATCCAAAAAGGGAGAGGCCCTCTCTGGTTCTATCTAGCCTAGATTCCAAGGGCTTGGCGAATAAGGAAATATACCCCAGAAGATTTCCGTACGCCACGACAATGGGACAATGGCGCGATGAAATGGTGCTGGATCAAGGAATCAGATCCCCATCCGTTTTGTCTTCCCCGCAACAGAAGGTTGGTCCGCGTCAGCATTGTGACCAGCTCTGCCGCTGATGACGAAAGCTCGCAATCGCCCCACCCTAATTTCTTCGCCATAAAGCTTCCGGGCTGACAATGGAGATGATTGGCTCTTCGACTTTCTCCGCGCCCCCCGCATCGCCACCCTTGTTAACAGGGGAAGGCCAGCTTGGGAATACCGAAACGCGTCAGACATCTGAGATTTTAGTGTCCCCCTGGTTTGAATAATAATCTAACCCCTATGCAGCTTTGGTCGCTTCCTTCAAAAACTATTCCAGATGCTTAAGACAGCATCTGGCTGCCGTCAAGGATCTTTACCATTTGTGCAACAAACTCCGCCTTGGGTCAATATCGCCTTTCATGCCAGTGTTTCAACGCCCACGGTCTTGACACGCGATTGGGCGGACAACTCGAGGATGAAGCACAGAACATTCTTTTGACCAGACATGACAGAGAGACCCGTCCGGGTCCAGATACAGACTTCATTATCCTGCCACCACCTACCATAATTAAGCTTACAATTGCTACTAGGGTGGAGGTGCAATCTTGGCGCCTGACCCAAGGGAGGCCGTCAGCGTTTGGCTTCATCACAGAAGGGAGAAAACCAGCGACGCAGAGTCGTAGTTGAGGTAAAACCTGCCCGGAGGACAAATCTCCGGTAACAGAGCAGCCACACGCCGCTTAGATCTTCGTCCGAACGAGGACAAACTGCCGAAGAAGAACCGCAAGAAGGCTCCCAGCCCTCGCAGAAGACGAGCGCGTGTCTTCGAGGCTGGCATTTATCCCTGTCTGGCAGCCCTCCCGGGCAGCCAGCCTTCTTTCTTCGAGCGGCGAGGCTCCTTGGCAAGAAGTGGCCGGCAAGACCTTGCAAACCGCGCAAGTGGGTTCGTCAACAACCTGCACGCCGTCGCAACCCGCACACTAGAGCTGCCACTGCTTGGGGCGGCAGGGGTGTCTCGCATCTATAAAAACCGTACCGGAGCTTCCCCTTCTCCCCCCCGTCGCCATGCCTACAGATCCAATCTACCCCTAGTAACCCCTCTTGCCTCTGCTCCCCACTAACAGCTTGCACAGCGGAGGCCGATTTTCGACATCTCCACTTTAGTCCAGAGCGAGAAGAAGAAGAGATGAGTAGCTTTGTTTTGCCACAAACCTTTATATTTCAACATGAAAAACTTTGGATCGATATTACTATCTTGCTCTATTTTTCTCTGCATTGAGCAGAACCTTGCTGGAGAGGATGGCGAGAGACAAAGACTTCCACGGGCGACGAGCCCCCCGGCAGGCTCCACGAGCGTGCCAGAAACCATCGTCGTCAGCCCGGAGCCCATCCCTCAATTCAGCCCCCACATCAGCCCCAGCGTAGTTCACTGTTCTTTTCCGCTGGCGGTGCTGAGGCTTTCCCTTTCTTGCCGCAATATCCTTTGTCTCGCAGGAGAAGACGACCAAGGAGAGTTGTCGGAAGACATCCCGTCTCCACTTCATCGCCACTCTCCCGCCCACAGGCACGTCCCCGGCAAGAGACTCCTACCGACAGCCCATCCTAACTGCGGAGGACCGTCAAGCCTTGACAAATCGCACCCTCCCCCCCACGCACCGAGT
>JAAAXO010000627.1:271806-284547 GCA_011799875.1 Thinopyrum elongatum | reverse complement strand
AGCGACGACGGACGCCGAGACGAGCACGTTACACCACTGGGCCGCCCCACTGCTAATCTGAAGGTCACAGAACAGGACAGCGAGTCGAGGCGGACGTCGTCGGCGGTAGCGAAACAACAGAGGGCAAGAAAAAAAGAGAACACGTTACGATCCGTATAGCACTGACAGGAGCACTGTCACCGGGGGGGGGCGTGGGTGCTTATCTTACGGTTCCTCGGTATCGTGAAAAGAGTTCTGAGGGCATAGCGGCATGTGATGAATCGCGGGGGAGATAGCAACGACGGACGCTGAAAGAAAACAAGCGTGACACCACTGACCCCTTCCTCCTCTGTCTATCTTATTGTCCACATCCGAGTCGAGCGAACATCGTCCGCGGTAGCGACGACGGACGGCCGAGACTAGCACGTGACACCAAAAGCCACCCTGTCTAAATAGGGTATCGCAAGTCGAGGGCTGAGTCGTCGTTAAGTAGCGTGACGGACGTGAGACGAGCACGTGACACCACTGCCAAAACCCCTGTCTATCTTAGGGTACGCGATCAGGGGACGTATCGCGGAGCCGACGACGGACACCGATAAAACGAGCACTGACCACCCTTCCGCCCGAAACTGTCTATCTTAACGGTAACGCGAGTCACCGCGACGGCGGACGCCGAGACGATCACGTGACACCACTGCCCGCCCGTCTATTTTAGGGTCACGCGATCGAGGCGGACGTTCGTGGGCGCGAGTAAGACGTAAGGTACGAAAGGATAAATGGACGCCGAGATAGAGACGTGATCACCACGGCCAAGACCTGCTGTCTATCAATTAGGGGTGAAAAAACGCAAAGGGAAAATGCAAAGGTACAGGGGCGGGATAAGAGCGGGTCGTACGCAAATAGTAAGCGAAAAACATAAACTGAAAAACGACGAGACGAGGCACAAAGGAAGAGGGGAGGGGGGGGAAAAATTGAAGCAACCGAGGAGGGGGGGGGAATAGAAAAAAGAAAGAAGGGGAGAAAAGAAAATCATTCATGAAAGAAAGGCTGAGTAAGGGCCACAAACACAGAGAAAAGGGGGAAAAAAAACGGGGGAAAGGACTGTCTAATACTAATATGGTGAAAAGAGCGTCGAGTTGTGAGGCGACGTCGTCGGTCGTATCTCTCACTAGAACCAGACAGCACGTGCACCAAAACTAAAGGGGCCGCCCTGTCCTATCTTACTTACGTTACGATGCGAACGTTCGCAGGCTGGACAAAATTCAGGTCGCGGTTGAGGCTCACATTCGAGACTCGCGAGGGGGAAACGGAGTCACAGGAAAGTGACCAACGGAAACCGAAAACTTGCCCCCTTCTATCTTAGGGTCCGCGAGTCGAGGACGGATTTCGTCGCGGTAGCGACTACGGACGCCGAGACGAGCACGTGCCAACACTCTGCCACCAAAAGAAATGCTATCTTAGGGATACACATAATACGAGTCCGCGAAAGTCATACACATCATCGCGGTAAGGCACAACGATGGACTCCGAGGGAGCGAGCGGGTCGTGACAAAGGGGGCACTACAATAAAGAGAAGCCAACGCAAGAAAGAGTCTATCTTAGGGTCCCGCGAGTCTAGGCTACGTTGTCGCTTTGAGCGAGAGCAAAAGGGATAGATCAGAGACGAATCCGACGTGCCACCAACGGCCACCCTGTCTATAACTGGGATATTGTTAAACCTACGAAAAGTCGAGAGGCTGGACGTCGTCGCGGTTTGCGACTAAGGCGGACGGCCTGAGACGAGCAAACGGTATAACAAACCACTAAAAGAACTGGCTACGAAACGTCTATCTTATGGTAACGTGGTCGAGTCTGACAAGAATCGTCGCGGTAGCGCCGACGGACGCCGAGACGAGCACTATGACAGCCACTGCCCCGCCCTGTCCATCTTATGTAAACGCAAAAAGAATAGGGGAAAAAGAAGAAAAAAAAGAGAAGAAAAGGAGAGAAAGAAGGGGAGAAAGGGGAAGGGAAAAGGGGGGGGGGGAAAAAATCGAGTCGAGGTCAAGGTCTGATGCGAAAAAATCGCGGTAAGCAATACGACTGACTCCTCACAAGCAACATTACAGCCACTCAGGAATGCCAAGCAGGGGGCCTGTCTATCTTCAAGGGTCACCAAAGTCTAGTACATAGACGTGACGCATAGACGGCACGTGACCACTCTGTTGCCCTGTCCTACCTTATTTAATGCTAGTCTAGGCGGACGCTTCCTAGGGTAAAGTGGGTTCGATGCGGTCGTCGTCGCGGTAGTTAATGATGGAGCGCCGAGACGAGCATCACGTGACACCACTGCCCACACAGGGGAAAAAACACCCTGAATCAATGAAAGGTAAACCTAGGGTACCGGCGGAGTCGAGCGACGTCCATCAAAAAAGCGGTGGCGACGACGGATCGCCGATCGAGCACTTGACACCACTGCCAACCCTGTCACCTGTATGGGTCACGCATTCCCGAGTCGTACGGGTCAAGTGCTCGGATAGCAACGAGGACGCCGAGACGAGGACTGACAACCACGGCCCACCCAGTCTATCTTAGGGTAACGCGTGGTCGAGGTGGACGTCGTCGGCGGTAGCGACGACGGAACACGCCGAGACGGCACGTGACAAACCACTGCTTACCCTGTCTATCTTATGGGTAACGTGAAGTTTGAGGCGACGTCGGCCGGGGGCAAATGAAAGTAGCGGATGAGCAGGCCGAACCGAGACAAAAGCACGTGACAGAGCCACTTAGGGGAAAGCAACTAGCCGAAAGAGCCCTTCCTATCTTAGGGTACAGCGAGTCGAGGCGGAACGTCTCGCGGTACAACGAACGAACGACGCCGAGACAAGCACGTGACCCCCACTGCCCCTGACGTCCAGGCACAAAAAGTCTCCATATTAGTGTCACCACGAGTCGAGGCGAAACTCGTCGCGGTTTGGGAGCGACACTGGACGCCTGAGACTGAGCACGTGACACCACGGCCACCCTGTCTATTTAGAGGTCAACGCGAGTCGGAAGGGACGTCAGTCGACTATGTAGCGGACGACGGACGGAGCGACGAGCACGTGACCACCAACTGCACTACCCTGTTCTATCTTAGGGTAACGTAGTCGAGGCGGCACATCGTCGCGGTAAGCGACGACGGACGCCGAGACGAGTACGGTGACACCACTGCCGCCCTGTCTTTATCGGTTACGCGAGAAGCGAGTCGGGGTCGTCGTCGGTCAGGCGTGTAGTGACGACGGACACCGAGACGAGCACATGAACACCACTGCCGCCTGTCTATCTTAGCACCGGTCAAACCAGAGTCGAGGCGGACGTCGTCGCGGTAGCGGACAACGTGAGCCGATGAGAGACGTGACAACAACTGTCCACGCCTGTCTATCTTAGGGTCACGTGAGTCGAGAGAAGACGTCGTCGCGGGTTAGCAACGACGGACGCCGAGTACAAGCACGTGACACCACTGCCGCGCTGTCTATCTCGGATGTAAACAGCTTTCGAGTGCGGACGTCGTCGCGGTAGCGACGACGTACCGCCAGACGAGCACGTTACCCACCTGCCCCCTATCTATCTTATGGTCACACGAGGTCGAGGCGGCGTCGTCACGGTAGCGACAAAACGGACGCCGAGACCGAGCACTGACAACAACGACTGCCACCCTGTCCTATCTTAAGGGCCACGCGATTCGGGCAGACGTCGTCGGCGTTAGCAACGACGTACGCCCACACGTCGCTACCGCGACGATGTTCGCCTCGACTCGTGTGACACTAAGATAGACAGGGCGGCAGTGGTGTCACGTGCTTGTCTCGGCGTCCGTCGTTGCTACCGCGACGACGTCTGCCTCGACTCGCGTGACCCTAAGATAGACAGGGTGGCAGTGTTGTCACGTGCTCGTCTCGGCGTCCGTTGTCGCTACCGTGACGACGTCCGCCTCGACTCGTGTGCCCCTAAGATAGACAGGGCGGCAGTGGTGTCATGTGCTCGTCTCGGTGTCCGTCGTCACTACCGCGACGACGACCGCCTCGACTCGCGTTACCGTAAGATAGACAGGGCGGCAGTGGTGTCACGTACTCGTCTCGGCGTCCGTCGTCGCTACCGCGACGATGTCCGCCTCGACTCACGTTACCCTAAGATAGACAGGGTGGCAGTGGTGTCACGTGCTCGTCTCATCGTCCGTCGTCGCTACAGCGACGACGTCCGCCTCGACATGCGTTACCCTAAGATAGACAGGGTGGCCGTGGTGTCACGTGCTCGTCTCGGCGTCCGTCGTCGCTACCGCGACGATGTTCGCCTCGACTCGTGTGACACTAATATAGACAGGGCGGCAGTGGTGTCACGTGCTTGTCTCGGCGTCCGTCGTTGCTACCGCGACGACGTCTGCCTCGACTCGCGTGGCCCTAAGATAGACAGGGTGGCAGTGTTGTCACGTGCTCGTCTCGGCGTCCGTTGTCGCTACCGCGACGACGTCCGCCTCGACTCGTGTGAACCTAAGATAGACAGGGCGGCAGTGGTGTCACGTGCTCGTCTCGGCGTCCGTCGTCGCTACCGCGACGACGTCCGCCTCGACTCGCGTTACAGTAAGATAGACAGGGCGGCAGTGGTGTCACGTGCTTGTCTCGGCGTCCGTCGTTGCTACCGCGACGATGTCTGCCTCGACTCACGTGACCCTAAGATAGACAGGGTGGCAGTGTTGTCACGTGCTCGTCTCGGCGTCCGTTGTCGCTACCGCGACGACGTCCGCCTCGACTCGTGTGACCCTAAGATAGACAGGGCGGCAGTGGTGTCATGTGCTCGTCTCGGTGTCCGTCGTCACTACCGCGACGACGACCGCCTTGACTCGCGTTACCGTAAGATAGACAGGGCGGCAGTGGTGTCACGTACTCGTCTCGGCGTCCGTCGTCGCTACCGCGACGATGTCCGCCTCGACTCACGTTACCCTAAGATAGACAGGGTAGCAGTGGTGTCACGTGCTCGTCTCGGCGTCCGTCGTGGCTATCGCGACGACGTCTTCCTCGACTCGCGTGACCCTAAGGTAGACAGGGTGGGAGTGTTGTCACGTGCTCGACTCGGCGTCCGTTGTCGCTACCGCGACGACGTTCGCCATGACTCGTGTGACCCTAAGATAGACAGGGCGGCAGTGGTGTCACGTGCTCATCTCGGCGTCCGTCGTCGCTACCGCGACGAAGTCCGCCTCGACTCGCGTTACCCTAAGATAGACAGGGCGGCAGTGGTGTCACGTGCTTGTCTCGGCGTCCGTCATCGCTACCGCGACGACGTCCGCCTCAACTCACATTACCCTAAGATAGACAGGGTAGCAGTGGTGTCACGTGCTCGTCTCGGCGTCCGTCGTCGCTACCGCGACGACGTCCACCTCGACTCGCGATACCCTAAGATAGACTGGGTGGCCGTGGTGTCATGTCCTTGTCTCGGCGTCCGTCGTTGCTACCGCGACGACGTCCCCCTCGACTCGCGTGACCCTAAGGTAGACAGGGTGGCAGTGGTGTCACGTGCTCGTCTCGGCGTCCGTCGTCGCCACCGCGATGACGTCCGCCTCGACTCGCGTTACCCTAAGGTAGACAGGGTGGCAGTGGTGTCACGTGCTCGTCTCGGCGTCCATCATCACTACCGCGACGACGACCGCCTCGACCCACGTTACCCTAGCGACGACGTCCGCCTCGACTAGCATTACCCTAAGGTAGACAGGGCAGCAGTGGTGTCACGTGCTCGTCTCAGCGTCCGTCTCGACTCGCGTTACCCTAAGATAGACAGGGCGGCAGTGGTGTCATGTGCTAGTCTCGGCGTCCGTCGTCGCTACCGCGACGACGACCGCCTCGACTCGCGTTACCGTAAGATAGACAGGGCGGCAGTGGTGTCACGTGCTCGTCTCGGCGTCCGTCGTCGCTACCGCGACGATGTCCGCCTCGACTCACGTTACCCTAAGATAGACAGGGTCGCAGTGGTGTCACGTGCTCGTCTCGGCATCCGTCGTCGCTACCGCGACGACGTCCGCCTCGACTCGCGTTACCCTAAGATAGACAGGGTGGCCGTGGTGTCACGTGCTCGTCTCTGCGTCCGTCGTCGCTAAAGCGACGACGTCCGCCTCGACTCGCGTGACCCTAAGATAGACAGGTGGCAGTGGTGTCACGTGCTCGTCTCGGCGTCCATCGTGGCCACCGCGATGATGTATGCCTCGACTCGCATGACCCTAAGATAGACAGGTGGCAGTGTTGTCACGTGCTCGTCTCGGTGTCCGTCGTCGCTACCGCGACGACATCCGCCTCGACTCGCGTGACCCTAAGATAGACAGGGCGGCAGTGGTGTCACGTGCTCGTCTCGGCGTCCGACGTCGCTACCGCGACGACGTCCGCCTCGACTCGCGTTAACGTAAGATTGACAGGGCGGCAGTGGTGTCACGTGCTCGTCTCGGTGTCCGTCGCGCTACCGCGACGACGTCCGCCTCGACTCGCGTTACCCTAAGATAGACAGGGTGGCAGTGGTGTCAAGTGCTCGTCTCGTCGTCCGTCGTCGCTACAGCGATGACGTCCGCCTCGACTCGCGTTACCCCAAGATAGACAGGGTGGCAGTGGTGTCACGTGCTCGTCTCATCGTCCGTCATCGCTACAGCGACGACGTCCGCCTCGACTTGCGTTACCCTAAGATAGACAGGGTGGCTGTGGTGTCACGTGCTCGTCTCGGCGTCCGTCGTCGCTACCGCGACGATGTTCGCCTCGACTCGTGTGACACTAAGATAGACAGGGCGGCAGTGGTGTCACGTGCTTGTCTCGGTGTCCGTCGTTGCTACCGCGACGACGTCTGCCTCGACTCGCGTGACCCTAAGATAGACAGGGTGACAGTGTTGTCACGTGCTCGTCTCGGCGTCCGTTGTCGCTACCGCGACGACGTCCGCCTCGACTCGTGTGACCCTAAGATAGACAGCGCGGCAGTGGTGTCACGTGCTCGTCTCGGCGTCCGTCGTCGCTACCGCGACGACATCCGCCTCGACTCGCGTTACCGTAAGATAGACAGGCGGCCAGTGGTGTCACGTGCTGTTCGGCGCGTCGTGGTACCGTGACGAGTCTGCCGCGACTCGCGTGACCCTAAGATGACAGGGTGCAGTGGTCACGGCTGTCGGCGTCCGTTGCGCTACCGCGACGACGTCGCCTCGACCGTGTGACCCAGATAGACAGGCGGGCAGTGGTGTTATGTGCTCGCTCTCGGTGTCCGTGTCACTACCGCCGACGACGACCCGAGACTAGCGTTACCTGTATAGTAGCAGGGCGCAGTGGTGTCAAGTACTCGTCTCGGCGCGTCGCGCTACCGAGACGATGTCCGCCGGACTCGTCGTACCCATAAGATAGACTGGGGGGCCGGCGGTTGTCAGTGCTCGTCTCGGCGTCCGTCGTCTGCTACCGAGCAGCGCAAAGGGTCAACGAGCGAAGAGCGGCACAAGACATGAGAGGGTGGCGAAAACTCGGAAGGGCAGTAGCTACGAGAGGGGAGTCACAAGCGAGGCGGCTAAGGACAGCAGCAGCGTGAAAAGGCATGCCAGGGAGGGATGAAAAATGAGCCAGCAGAGTAGAGCCAGAGACTGAGTAAGACAATAGGACGGTGTCAACGAAGGGTAAGAGAGACGATGAAAGAGAAGAGTGAAGAGAGAGGAGAGAAGGGAGCGATATCGCGGGCGCGGAGCTCAACGTCGTGCGCCGACCGCGACGTAAACAAGGGGAGTAGAAACGAGTGCCAGGACGACAGACTGACGTCGACTCACCCGGAAGAATAGGCCCATAGGTGAGACAAAAAGGTAGTGCCGAGGGGGTGGAAGTGTAATTTGTGTCACAGGGGCTCAATACTCCGTGGCGTCCATCGCGTCACTACCGCGAACGGACGAAGCCGCATCCGACCACGTTACGGGTCCTGGTAAACGCGGAGGAGAGCGGCACCGTCCCGCGCGTACGACTCGCGTTACCCGTAAGGTAGAACAGGGCTGGCGAGGTGTGTCACGTGTCGTCTCGCGGTCAGGGTCTGCGTATGTGTGGTTTAGAAGCCAACAGAAAGAGGATAAAAGGGGCGGGTACGCAGGTGGTAGTCCGTTATCGTCTCCGGAGAGCTCCGAGCGGTCGGTCGCTAGCACCGGCGCACGACTCTGTCCTGGCGGAATCGGGCATGGGAGGTAAGCAACAGGTCTACAGGATAGATGCCACAGTACCCAACGCTGGCTTCAGGGCAGTGGCTAGACTTGAGTAGTTGTCACGTGATCGTCTCAGGCGTCCGTCGGTTTCGCTACCGCCGAGACGTCCCGCCTTGATTGCATTACCTAAGATAGACAGGGTCGGCGTGGTGCACAGTGCTCGTCAGGTCGGGCACTTCCGTCTGTCGCGGAACAGCGAGGAGCTTCCGCTCGACTCTCGTTACCCTAAAGTATTAGACAAGGGTGCGGTAAGTGGGATGACACGTGGTTGTCTCGGGTCCATCGTCGATAACGCGAGAAGTCCGCCTCGGATGTAACTTAAACGATGACCCTAAGATAGACATAGGGAGAGGATCTAGGGGCGGACAAAAGGGCAGTAGGGTTGTCACGTGTCGTCTCGGGTCCGTCCGGCGCATACCGCCGACAACGTCCACCTCGACTCGCGTCGGGATAGAGCTGACGAAAGACACGACGACTATGTGGGTAGAACGGAGAAGAACGTAGAGGACGTAACGCAGATAGAGGATAGACGTAACGACCAGGATGCGGCGCGGACGTGGGAGATTAAAAGAAGACGTTACACGGCGGCATGGTACGAGGGAACGCAGTGAGAAAGAGAATTAAAAAAACCATACAGCCCCGAAAGGGGATGGGGAATGAGAGGAGACAAGTCGTCTAAGCCATACAAGATCAATGCTCAGGGAACACGCTCAAGGATGAAAGCAAGGGATGGCAGTTCAGATGGAAAGTGGGGAAGGGCCGAGGACTATAACCTTTCCCCCCCCCCCCCTTTTCCCCACCGCTGTAACCCCCCCACCCCCTCTACACCACTCCTTCTTCTCTTTGCACCCATCTTCGCTTTTCTTTACCTACGCTGGCCCAACCATTTTTGCTCCTTGGTTCCTCCCTCCCTTCCCCTTACCATCCCCACCTCCCTCCGTTCCTTTCGTTCCTCCTTACTCATAACCCCCATATCCCGCTCCTACCTTGATACTCTCTATCACATTCGCATTTAGTCCTCGCATGTTCTTTCAGTCTACGTTCCCTCCTTCACTACCGACTCCTTAATCCACCCATAGTCGTTTTCGAAAGCCAGGGAGGACCTTGATTCCCCCCTCTCCCTTCCGACGCGTGGCCGTCATCCTGCGCCTACGGGGGTCCTACTACCCTTTTCGCTGTTCCCCCCCTGCTTTTATTCCCTCACCTCCTCTCCTACAAGCTACTTTTTCATCGTTCAATTCCGTTCCCACTCCTGTTCCTAGTCTTACACTATTTTTCGCTTTCTCCCGGACTTTGTCGTTGGTTTACCGTTAAGATAGGAACAGGGGGCAGTGTGTCAACGTGCTCGTCTCGGCGTCGCGTCGACCGCCACGACATCCGCCTCGAGATCGCGTGCCCTAAGATAGAATAGGCGCGGCGATGTTGTGTCAGTGCTCGTCTCGGCGTCCGCGTGCTACCGCGACGTGACAGGCCTCGACTCGCTGTAACTAAGGACTAGACGGCGGCAGTGGCAGTATGTGAGTGTCACGTGCTCGTCCTGGTCGTACGCGCTACCCGACGACGACGAAGCCGCCTCACTCGCGTTACACTAAGTTAGACAGCGGTGGCAGTGGTTGTCAGTGCTCGTCTCGTCGTTACCTAAGTGACGTCCCGTTGGTCACGTGGTCGTCCGTCCGCTACGACAACGTCCGTTGTACTCGAGCGGTACCCTAAAAATAGACGTGGGACAGTGGTGTCACGTGCTCGTCTCGTCGCGTCCAAGCGACGAGCGGCCTCGACTCGCGTTACGTAAGATAGACACCGGGCGAGTGCGGCGGGCAGTCGGTCGTGCGTAGTGGTGTCTCGTGACGTAGTCCGTCGCGTGATCGCGCGTCCAGCCTACCCGACAAGGTCAGCCTCGACTCGCGTACCCTAAGATAGTAGACAGTGGTTGGCCGTGTGTGTCAGCGTATCATGCTCGCGTCGGTGCTAACAATGCGACGACGTCTGCTCGACTTCGATACCCTCAAGATAGACAGGGGGGCTCTAGTGGTGTCACGACTCGTCTCGGCGTCCGTATGTCGCTTACCGCGACGACTGTTCTGCCTGATAGCGTGTGACACCTAAGATAGACAGGTGCCCGGACCCAGTGGGTCAGTGCTGTTCCTCGGCGTCCTCGTGCTGTTGCTACCGCCCGCAGACGCGCTCGACTCGCGTGACCATAAGATAGACGAGGCGGCAGTGTGTCAGTGCTCGTTCGGCGTTCCGTTGTGCTACCGCGGACGACTGTCCGCTCTGACATGTGTACCCTAAGATAGACAGCCGGAGTGCAGGGGGGGCATTGGGTCACTGTCGTCTCGGCGGTCCGTCGTCGCTCTACCGGACGACTCCCGGCCTCGACTCGCGTGTTACGATAAGATACCGCGCGTGGCAGTGGGCACGGTGTTGTCTCGGCGGCAGTCTGCTACGCGACGACTGTCTCGCACTCGAAGAACACGTGACCCTAAGATAGACCAGGGTGGTGGCAGTGTATGTCACGTGCTCGTCTGGCGTCCGTTCGTCGCTACCGCGACGACGTCCGCCTGCACGTGTCATTGACCCTAAGATAGACATGGCGGCTGTGGGCATGTGTAGTCTGGTGTCCTGCTCGTCGAGTCAACGTGACGACACCGAGACAAGAATGCCTGATCTCCGTTGACCTTAAGAGCTAGACAGGGGGCAAGCAGTGGTGTTGTCTGCTCGTCTCGGCGTCGTCGTCGCACCGCGGACGACGCTTCGCCTCGACTCACGTACACTAAGTAGACGGGTGGCAGTGGATTTGACTGACTCGTCATGCGTCCGTCGGTCCTACGCGACGACAGCCCGACGCTCCCAGTAGAAAGGGCGTGTTCACCGTGCTGCCTCGGTCCAGCGTACACCGACGTCGCCTGACTCGGTGACCACTAAGGTAAGACAGGGGCGGGCACAGTGTGTGTCACGTGCTTGTCGTTCGGTGTCCGTCATTGGCTACCGCGACGACTATGCCTACGACCGCGTGGCCCTAAGAGTAGAACATGGGTGGCAGGAGTGTTGTCACGTGCTCGTCTTTTTCGGCGTCCCGGTTTTCCGCTACCGCGACGACGTCGGCACTCGACTCGTGTGGAAACTAGAGTAGAAAGGCGGCCCGGCAGTAGTGGGTGTCCGTGCCGTCTCGGAGTCCGTCGTCGCAATACCGCACGACGTCCGCCTCGGACTCGCGTTACCCTAAGATAGACAGGGCGGGCAGTGGGTGGGTAACGTGTCCCGTATCGGCTCCGTCGTTCGCTACCGCGGACGACGTCTCCCTCAACTTCACGTGACCCTAAGATAGACGAGGGTGGCAGTGGTTTCACGTGCTGTCGTCTCGGCGTCGTTTTTCGTCGCTACCGCGGACGGATTGGTTCGACCGCGACTCGTGAGTACCCTAAGAAGACAGGAGGCGTGGTTGTGTATGTGCTGAGTCTGACGGCACGTCGTCGTCTCCACCGCGAACGACCGCCATGACTCGCGTGACCGCTAAGTAGAAGTCGCGGCAAGGAGGGTGGCAGTGGTGTAACACGTGCTCGGTCTCGGCGGCCGTCGTCGCTACCGACGACGATGTCCCCTCGACTCACGTTACCCTAAGTAGCCACAGTGGCTTGCGAGTGGTGTGTATCAGTGCTGTCTCGGGCGTCCTATGGACTTCGCGACATCTGCCCGACTGACCACGTACACTTGGCCGTCGACTCGCTCGCTTACCTAAGGTACGACAGGGCGGCGTGTGTCACTGGCTCCGTCGCTCCGGTCCGTCCGACGACGTTCGCTGGGATGACCGGTGACCGTTAAGATAGGACAATTGGACGAGGCGTGGAGAGTGGGTGTCACGTGGATAGATCAGGCGCCGTGGTCCTACCATGACGACGTGCCTCATCGCTCGCGTTACCCTCAGATAGACAGTGGCGCAGATGGTGCTTAACGTGCCTGTCTCGCGTTCACTCGTACGCCGTACGACGTCGATCAGAAATGTATCGATTTTACACTAAATAGACAGGGTGCAGTTGGGTGTTTTTCGTCAGTGCTGCGTATTCGGCGTCCGTGCGCGCTACCGCGCGACGTCCCCCTTCGACTGCGATTACCATAAGGATAGACAGGAGGTGGCAGGGTGAACAGTGAGTGTTCGGCCGATCCGCTCGACGAAGGACCCTAGATAGACAGGGAGGCACTAAGTGGTGATAATGCTCGTCTCGGCGTCAGTCGTCGCTACAGCGAAAACGTCACTCGACTCGCGTTCCGTAAGAAGACATGGGCGGCAGTGGTGTTAAGTGCTGTGCTCGGCGCAGTCGTAGCTACCGTGACGACGTACGACTCAAACAGCAGTTAAAATAAGAAGGGAAAGTCGGCGGAAAATGGTGTGTTCATCGCTCGTCTCGGCGTACGTAGGTAGATTAAAGCGACGACCGACAGCATCGACTCGCAGGTACCCAAGAAGACAGGGCGGGCAGTGGTTGTAACGTCTCGTCTCGGCGTCCGTTCAGTCGACTACCACGACGAACGAAGTCGCCTAATGACTCTCGAGTAAC
>JAAAXO010000627.1:122527-136962 GCA_011799875.1 Thinopyrum elongatum | reverse complement strand
GTGTCACGTGCTTGTCTCGGCGTCCGTCGTCGCTACCGCGACGACGTCCACCTGGACTCGCGTAACCCTAAGACAGGGTGGCACTGGTGTCACGTGCTCGTCTCGGCGTCCGCCGTCGCTACCGCGACTACGTCCACCTCGACTCGCATTACCCTAAGACAGGGTGGCAGTGGTGACACGTGCACGTCTCGGCGTCCGTCGTCGCTACCGTGACGACGTCCGCCTCGACTCACGTTACCCTAAGATAGACAGGGTGGAAGTGGTGTCACGTGCTTGTCTCGGCGTCCGTCGTCGCTACCGCGACGACGTCCGCCTCGACTCCCGTTACCCTCAGATAGACAGGGTGGCAGTGGTGTCACGTGCTCGTCTCGGCCTCCGTCGTCGCTACCGCCACGACGTCCACCTCGACTCCCGTTACCCTAAGATAGACAGGGTGGCAGTGGTGTCACGTGCTCGTCTCGTCGTCCGTCGTCGCTACCGCGACGACTTCTACCTCGACTCGCGTAACACTAAGACAGGGTGGCAGTGGTGTTACGTGCTTGTCTCGGCGTCCGTCGTCGCTACCGCGGCGACGTCCGCCCCGACTCGCTTGACCCTAAGATAGACAGGGTGGTAGTGGTGTCACGTGCTCGTCTCGGCGTCCGTCGTCGCTACCGCAATGACATCCGCCTCGACTCGCTTGACCCTAAGATAGATAGGGTGGTAGTGGTGTCACGAGCTCGTCTCAGCATCCGTCGTCGCTACCGCGACAACGTCAGCCTCGACTCGCGTTACACTAAGACAGGGTGGCAGTGGTGTCACTTGCTCGTCTCGGCGTCACACGTCGCTACCACGACGATGTTCGCCTCGACTCGTGTAACCCTAAGACAGGGTGGCACTGGTGTCACGTGCTCGTCTCGGCGTCCGTCGTCACTACCGTGATGACGTCCGCCTCGACTCGCGTTACCCTAAAAGAGGGCGGCAGTGGTGTCACGTGCTCGTCTCGGCATCCGTCGTCGCTACCGCGATGACGTCCATCTCGACACGTGTTACCCTAAGACAGGGTGGCAGTGGTGTCACTTGCTCGTCTCGGCGCCCGTCGTCCGCCTCGACTCGCATTACCCTAAGATAGACAGGGTGGGAGTGGTGTCACGTGCTCGTCTCGGTGTCCGTCATCGCTACAGCGACGACGTCCGCCTTGACTCGCGTGACCCTAAGATAGACAGGGTGGCAGTGGGGTCACGTGCTCGTCTCGGCGTCCGTCGTCGCTACCGCGACGATGTCCGCCTCGACTCGTGTTACCCTAAGATAGACAGGGTGGGAGTGTGTGTCACGTGCTCATATCGGCGTCCGTCGTCGCTACCTCGACGACGTCCGCCTCGACTCACATTACCCTAAGATAGACAGGGTGGCAGTGGTGTCACGTGCTTGTCTCGTCGTCCGTCGTCGCTACCGCAACGACGTTCGCCTCGACTCGGGTAACCCTAAGACAGGGTGGCACTGGTGTAACATGCTCATCTCGGCGTCCGTCGTCACTACCGCGATGACGTCCGCCTCGACTCGCGTTACCCTAAGAGAGGGCGGCAGTGGTGTCACGTGCTCGTCTCGGCATCCGTCATTGCTACTGCGATGACGTCCGCTTCCACACGCGTTACCCTAAGACAGGGTGGCAGTGGTGTCACCTGCTCGTCTCGGTGTCCGTCGTCGCTACCGCGACGATGTCTGCCTCGACTCGTGTTACCCTAAGATAGACAGGGTGGGAGTGGTGTCACGTGCTTGTCTCGGCGTCCGTCGTCGCTACCGCGACGCCGTCCGCCTCGACTCGCGTTACCCTAAGATAGACAGGGTGGCAGTGGTGTCACGTGCTCGTCTCGTTGTCCGTCATTGCTACCGCAATGACATTCGCCTCGACTCGCGTAACCCTAAGACAGGGTTGCACTGATGTCACGTGCTTGTCTCGGTGTCCGTCGTTGCTACCGCGACGACGTCCGCCTCGACTCGCGTTACACTAAGACAGGGTGGCAGTGGTGTCACTTGCTCGTCTCGGCGTTCGTCGTCGCTACCGCGACGACATCCGCCCCGACTCGCGTTACCCTAACATAGACTGGGTGACAGTGGTGTCACGTGCTCGTCGTCGCTACCGCCACGACATCCGCCTCGACTCGCGTGACCCTAAGATAGACAGGGTGGCAGTGGTGTCACGTGCTCGTATCGGCGTCCGTCATCGCTACCGCGATGACGTCTGCCTCGACTCGTGTGACCCTAAGATAGATAGGGTGGGAGTGGTGTCACGTGCTCGTCTCGGCGTCCGTCGTCGCTACCGCGACGAAGTCCGCCTCGACTCGCTTGAACCTAAGACAGACAGGGTGGCAGTGGTGTCACGTGCTCGTCTCGGCGTCCATCGTCGCTACCGCGACGACGTCCGCCTTGACTCGCATTACCCTAAAATAGACAGGGTGGCAGTGGTGTCACGTGCTCATCTCGGCGTCCGTCATCGCTACCGCGACGACGTCCGCCTCGACTCACGTTACCCTAAGATAGACAGGGTGGGAGTGGTGTCACATGCTCGTCTCGGCGTCCGTCGTCGCTACCGCGATGACGTCCACCTCGACTCGCGTTACCCTAAGATAGATAGGGTGGCAGTGGTCTCACGTGCTCGTCTCATCGTCCGTTGTCGCTATCGTGACGTCGTTTGCCTCGACTCGTGTAACCCTAAGATAGGGTGGCACTGGTGTCACGTGCTCGTCTCGGCGTACGTCGTCGCTACCGCGATGACGTCCGCCTCTACTCACATTACACTAAGAAAGGGTGGCAGTGGTGTCACTTGCTCGTCTCGGCGTCCGTCGTCGCTACCGCGACGACGTCCGCCTCGACTCGCGTTACCCTAACATAGACAGGCAGGGAGTGGTGTCACTTGCTTATCTCGACGACCGTCGTTGCTACCGCGACGATGTCCGCCTCGACTCGTGTAACACTAAGATAGATAGGGTGGCAGTGGTGTCACATGCTCGTCTCGGCGTCCATAGTCGCTACCGCGACGGTGTTCGCCTCGACTCGCGTGACCCTAAGATAGACAGGGTGCGAGTGGTGTCACTTGCTTGTCTCGGCGTCCGTCGTCGCTACCGCGATGATGTTCGCCTCGACTCGCGTGACCCTAAGGTAGACAGGGTGGCAGTGGTGACACGTGCTCGTCTCGGAGTCCATCGTCACTACCGCGACGACGTCCGCCTCGACTCGTGTAACACTAAGACAAGGTGGCAGTGGTGTCACGTGCTCATCTCGGCGTCCGTCGTCGCGTAACACTAAGACAAGGTGGCAGTGGTGTCACATGCTCGTCTCGGCGTCCGACGTCGCAACCGCGACGAAGTCCGCCTCGACTCGCGTTACCCTAAGACAAAGTGGTAGGGGTGTCACGTGCTCGTCTCGGCGGCCGTCGTCGCTACCGCGACAAAGTCTGCCTCGACTCGCATTACCCTAAGATACACAGGGTGGCCGTGGTGTCACGTGCTCATCTCGGCGTCCATCGTCCGTCGTCGCTACCGCGATGACATTCGCCTCGACTCGTGTAACCCTGAGACAGGGTGGCACTGGTGTCTCGTGGTCATCTCGGCGTCCGTCGTCGCTACCGCGACGACGTCCCCCTCGACTCACGTTACCCTAAGACAGGGTGGTAGTGGTGTCACGTGCATGTCTCGGCGTCCGTCGTCGCTACTGCGACGACGTCCGCCTCGACTCGCGTTACCCTAACATAGACAGGCAGGGAGTGGTGTAACTTGCTTATCTCGACGACCGTCGTCGCTACTGCGACGACGTACGCCTCGACTCGTGTAACCCTAAGATAGATAGGGTGGCAGTGGTGTCACATGCTCGTCTCGGCGTCCATAGTCGCTACTGCGACGGCGTTCGCCTCGACTCGCGTGACCCTAAGATAGACAGGGTGCGAGTGGTGTCACGTGCTCGTCTCGGCATCCGTCGTCGCTACCGCGATGATGTTCGCCTCGACTCGCGTGACCCTAAGATAGACAGGGTGGCAGTGGTGTCACGTGCTCGTCTCGGAGTCCATCGTCACTACCGCGACGACGTCCGCCTCGACTCGCGTACCACTAAGACAAGGTGGCAGTGGTGTCACGTGCTCATCTCGGCGTCCGTCGTCGCGTAACACTAAGACAAGGTGGCAGTGGTGTCACAAGCTCGTCTCGGCGTCCGACGTCGCAACCGCGACGACGTCCGCCTCGACTCGCGTTACCCTAAGACAAGGTGGTAGTGGTTTCACTTGCTCGTCTCGGCGGCCGTCGTCGCTACCGCGACGAAGTCTGCCTTGACTCGCGTTACCCTAAGATAGACAGGGTGGCAGTGGTGTCACGTGCTCGTCTCGGCGTCCATCGTCCGTCGTCGCTACCGCGATGACATTCGCCTCGACTCGCGTAACCCTAAGACAGGGTGGCACTGGTGTCTCGTGCTCGTCTCGGCGTCCGTCGTCGCTACCGCGACGACGTCCGCCTCGACTCACGTTACCCTAAGACAGGGTGGTAGTGGTGTCACGTGCATGTCTCGGCGTCCGTCGTCGCTATCGCGACGACGTCCGCCTCAACTCGCGTTTCCCTAAGATAGACAGGGTGGGAGTGGTGTCACATGCTCGTCTCGGCTTCCGTAGTCGCTACCATGACGACGTCTGCCTCGACTCGCGTTACCCTAAGATAGATAGGGTGGCAGTGGTGTCACGTGCTCGTCTCGTCGTCCGTCGTCGCTACCGCGACGATGTCTGCCTCGACTCGCGTAACACTAAGACTGGGTGGCAGTGGTGTCACTTGCTCGTCTCGGCGTCCGTCGTCGCTACCGCGATGACCTCCGCCTCGACTCGCGTTACCCTAACATAGACAGGGTGACAGTGGTGTCACGTGCTCGTCGTCGCTACCGGGACGATGTCCGCCTCGACTCGTGTGACCCTAAGATAGTCAGGATGGCAGTGGTGTCACGTGCTCGTCTCGGCGTCCGTCGTCGCTACCGCGACGACGTCCGCCTCGACTCGTGTGACCCTAAGATAGACAGGGTGGCAGTGGTGTCACGTGCTCGTCTCGGCGTCCATCATCGCTACCACGATGACGTCCACCTCGACTCTTATTACCCTAAAATAGACAGGGTGGCAGTGGTGTCACGTGCTCGTCTCGCCGTCCGTCGTCGCTACAGCGATGACATCCGCCTCGACTCGCGTTACCCTAAGATAGACTGGGTGGCAGTGGTCTCACGTGCTCGTCTCGTCGTCCGTTGTCGCTATCGTGATGTCATTCGCCTCGACTCGCGTAACCCTAAGACAGGGTGGCACTGGTGTCACATGCTCGTCTCGGCGTCCGTCGTCGCTACCGCGACGATGTCCGCCTCGACTCGCGTTACCCAAAGACAGCGTGGCAGTGGTGTCACGTGCTCATCACAGCGTCCATCGTCGCTACCGCGACGACGTATGCCTCGACTCACGTTACACTAAGCAAGGGTGGCAGTGGTGTTACTTGCTCGTCTCGGTGCTACCGCGACGACGTCCGCCTCGACTCGCGTTACCCTAACATAGACAGGGTGGGAGTGGTGTCACTTGCTTATCTCGGCGTCCATCGTCGCTACCACGACGACGTCCGCCTCGAGTCGCGTGACCCTGAGGTAGACAGGGTGGCAGTGTTGTCACGTGCTCGTCTTGGCGTCCATAGTCGCAACTGTGACGGCATCCGCCTCGACTCGCGTGACCCTAAGATTGACAGGGTGGGAGTGGAGTCACATGCTCGTCTCGGTGTTCGTCGTCGCTATCACGATGACGTCCGCCTCGACTCACGTGACCCTAAGATAGACAGGGTGGCAGTGGTGTCACGTGCTCATCGTCGCTACCGCGACGACGTCCGCCTCGACTCGCGTGACCCTAAGATAGACAGGGTGGCAGTGGTTTCACGTGCTTGTCTCGGCGTCCATCATCGCTACCGCGACGACGTCCGCCTCGACCCGCGTGACCCTAAGATAGATAGGGTGGGAGTGGTGTCACGTGCTCGTCTCGGCGTACGTCGTCGCTACCGCGACGAAGTCCGCCTCGACTCGCAATAACCTAAGATAGACAGGGTGGCAGTGGTGTCACGTGCTTGTCTCGGCCTCCGTCGTCGCTACCGCGACGAAGTCCGCCTCGACTCGCATGAACCTAAGATAGACAGGGTGGCAGTGGTGTCACGTTCTCGTCTCGGCGTCCGTCGTCGCTACCGTGACGATGTCCGCCTCGACTCGCGTTACCCTAAAATAGACAGGGTGGCAGTGGTGTCACGTGCTCGTCTCCGCGTTCGTTGTCGCTACCGCGACGATCCGCCTCGACTCGCGTTACCCTAAGATAGACAGGGTGGGAGTGGTGTCACGTGCTCATCTCGGCATCCGTCGTCGCTACCCTAAGATAGATAGGGTGGCAGTGGTCTCACATGCTCGTCTCGTCGTCCGTCGTCGCTATCGTGACGTCGTTTGCCTCGACTCGCGTAACCCTAAGAAACGGTGGCACTGGTGTCACGTGCTCATCTCGGCGTCCGTCGTCGCTACCGCGACGACGTCCGCCTCGACTCATGTTACACTAAGATAGGGTGGCAGTGGTGTCACTTGCATGTCTCGGCGTCCGTCGTCGCTACCGCGACGACGTCCGCCTCGACTCGCGTTACCCTAACATAGACAGGGTGGGAGTGGTGTCACTTGCTTATCTCGATGTCCGTGGTCGCTACCGCGACGATATCCTCCTCGACTCGCGTGACACTAAGATAGATAGGGTGGCAGTGGTGTCACATGCTCGTCTCGGCGTCCATAGTCGCTACCGCGACGGCGTTCGCCTCGACTCGCGTGACCCTAAGATAGACAGGGTGCAAGTGGTGTCACGTGCTCGTCTCAGCGTCCGTCATCGCTACCGCGATGACGTTCGCCTAGACTCGCGTGACCCTAAGAAAGACAGGGTGGCAGTGGTGTCACGTGCTCATCTCGGAGTCCATCGTCGCTACCGCGACGATGTCCGCCTCGATTCGCGTAACACTAAGACAGGGTGGCAGTGGTGTCACGTGCTCGTCTCGGCGTCTGTCGTTGCTACCGCGACGACGTCCGCCTCAACTGACGTGACCCTAAAATAGACATGGTGGGAGTGGTGTCACGTGCTTGTCTTGGCGTCCGTCGTCGCTACCGCGATGACATCCGCCTCGACTTGCGTGACACTAAGATAGACAGGGTGGCAGTGGTGTCACGTGCTCGTCTCGGTGTACGTCGTCGCTACCGCGATGACGTCTCGCCTCGACTCGTGTTACCCTAAGATAGACAGGGTGGCAGTGGTGTCACGTGCTCGTCTCGGCGTCCGTCGTCCGTCGTCGCTACCGCGATGACGTTCACCTCGACTCGTGTAACCCTAAGATAGGGTAGCACTGGTCTCACGGGCTCGTCTCGGCGTCCGTCGTCGCTACCGCGACGACGTCCACTTCGACTCGCGTTACCCTAAGATAGACAGGGTGGCAGTGGTGTCACGTGCTCGTCTCGGTGTACGTCGTCGCTACCGCGATGACGTCCGCCTCGACTCGTGTTACCCTAAGATAGACAGGGTGGCAGTGGTGTCACGTGCTCGTCTCGGCGTCCGTCGTCCGTCGTCGCTACCGCGATGACGTTCGCCTCGACTCGTGTAACCCTAAGATAGGGTAGCACTGGTCTCACGTGCTCGTCTCGGCGTCCGTCGTCGCTACCGCGACGACGTCCACTTCGACTCGCGTTACCCTAAGATAGGGTGGCAGTGGTGTCACGTGCTTGTCTCGGCGTCCGTCGTCGCTACCGCGACGACGTCCGCCTCGACTCGCGTGACCCTAAGATAGACAGGGTGGCAGTGGTGTCACGTGCTCGTCTCAGCATCAGTCGTCGCTACCGCGACGACGTCCGCCTCGACTCGCGTTACACTAAGACAGGGTGGCAGTGGTGTCACTTGCTCGTCTCGGCGTCCGTTGTCACTACCGCGATGACATCCGCCTCGACTCGTGTTACCCTAAGATTGACAGGGTGCAGTGGTGTCACGTGCTCGTCTCGTCGTCTGTCGTCGCTACCGCGACGACGTCTGCCTCGACTCGCATAACACTAAGGCAGGGTGGCAGTGGTGTCACGTGCTCGTCTCGGCGTCCCTCGTCGCTACCGCGACGACGTCCGCCTCGACTCGCGTGACCCTAAGATAGGCAGGGTGGCAGTGGTGTCACGTGCTCGTTTCGGCGTACGTCATCGTTACCGCAACGACGTCCGCCTCGACTCGTGTTACCCTAAGATATATAGGGTAGCACTGGTCTCACGTGCTCGTCACGGCGTCCGCGACGACGTCCACTTCGACATGCGTTACCCTAAGACAGGGTGGCAGTGGCGTCACGTGCACGTCTCGGCATCCGTGGTCGCTAGCGCGACGACGTCCGCCTCGACTCGCGTTACCCTAAGATAGACAGGTTGGCAGTGGTGTCACGTGCTCGTCTCGTCGTCCGTCGTCGCTACCACGACGACGTCTGCCTCGACTCCAATAACACTAAGACAGGGTGGCAGTGGTGTCACGTGCTCGTCTCGGCGTCCCTCGCCGCTACCGCGACGACGTCCGCCTCAACTCACGTGACCGTAAGATAGACAGGGTGGGAGTGGTGTTACATGCTTTTCTCGGCATCCGTCGTCGCTACCACGACGATGTCCGCCTCGACTCGCTTGACCCTAATATAGACAGGGTGGCAGTGGTGTCACGTGCTCGTCTCGGCGTCCGTCATCACTACCGCGACGACGTCCGCCTCGACTCGCGTGACCCTAAGATAGACAGGGTGGCAGTGGTGTCACGTGCTCGTCTCGGCGTCCGTCGTCGCTACCACGACAACGTCTGCCTCGACTCGCGTGACCCTAAGATAGAAAGGGTGGGAGTGGTGACACGTGCTTATCTCGGCGTCCGTCGTCGCTACTGCGACGACGTCCGCCTCGACTCGCATGACCCTAAGATAGACAGGGTGGCAGTGGTGTCTCACGTGCTCGTCTCGGTGT
The DNA here is from genome assembly GCA_011799875.1 of Thinopyrum elongatum. Classification (NCBI taxonomy): domain Eukaryota; kingdom Viridiplantae; phylum Streptophyta; class Magnoliopsida; order Poales; family Poaceae; genus Thinopyrum; species Thinopyrum elongatum. The sequence continues at coordinate 127,953 of JAAAXO010000627.1, read as the reverse complement.
CTACGTCTTCGCCTACCCGGACGGCGTCCGCCTCGACTCGTGTTAACCCTAAGATGACAGGGTGGCAGTGGTGGTCACGTGCTCCTCTCGGTGCCGTCGTCATCCTCGCTAAACCCGCGTGACGTTCCACCTCGCTCTTGTAACCCGAAGATAGGGTAGCCCTAGTCTCATGTGCTCGTTTCGACGTCCGCCGCAACTGGCGTGACCCTAAGATAGACAGGGTGGCAGTGGTGTCACGTGCCGTCTCGGCGTTCCTCGTCGCTACCCCCCAAGCCAGCAGACGACGACGTCCGCCTCGACTCGCCGTGACCCCCCCCTAGATAGAAGGGTGGGAGTGTGTCACGTGCTTATATCCCCTCGGCGTCCGTCGTGGCCTTACCCGCGACAACGTCTCCTCGACTCGCGTGAACCCTAAAATAGACAGGGTGGCAGTGTGTCCCGTGCTCGTCTCGGTGTACGTCATCGGTACCCGGAATAGGTTGCTATCTACCGTCCCCTCGACTCGTGTTTACCTCTAAGATAGACATGGTGGCGTGTGTCAGCGTGCTCGTCTCGGCGTCCATCGTCCGTCGTCGCTTCCCTATGAGGTTCACACCCTAGCTCGCGTTACCCTAATATAGTGTGGCAGTGGTGTCACTTTTCATGTTCTCCGACGTCCGTCGTCGCTAACCGCTACGACGTCCGCCTCAACTCGCGTTACCCTCAGATAGACAGGGTGGGGGGGGCATTGGTGTCCACGTGCTCGTCTCGGCGTCTCGCGCTAACCAAACCACCCACCCCAACCCAGCGCTACGTCCGCCTCAAACTCGAGTGACCGTAAGATAGACCGGGTGGGATGTGTTACGTGCTTGTCTCGGCAATCCGTCGCGCTAACTGCGATATGTCCGCCGCTCTCGCTTGACCCCTAGATAGAATGGTGGCAAGGGTGTCACTTTCTCGTCTCTGCGTCCCAATCGTGTACCCCGCGACGACATTCGCCTCGACTCGCGTTACCCTAGATAGAACGGTGGCAGTGGTGTCAATGTACTCTCGTCTAGCATTACCGTCTCGCTACCCGGACGCGTCCGGCCATCGATTCGCGTTTACACTAATGCAGGGGGGCAGTGGTTGTACGTCTTATCTCGGCGTCCGTCGTTGCTACGTCGACAATCGTTCGCCTCGACTCGCATAACCCTATACAGGGTGGCCTGGTGGTCACGTGCTCGTCTCGGCGTCCTCGTCACTACCACGATGACGCTTCGCCTCGACTCATGTAACGCTATACCGGTGGCACTGGTGTCACGTGCGCGTCTCGGCGCCGTCTTGCTACCGCCCCACCACCCGAAAACCTAACCCCGCCCGCACGACGTCCCCTCGACTCGGCGTTACCCTAAGGCAGGGTTGCCGGTGGTCACATGCTCCGTCTCGGCGGCCGACATCCGTCGTCGCTAACCCCATGCGATGAAATTCTCCTCGACTTCGCGTTACCCAAGACAGGGTGTGGCAGTGTGTCACATGCTCGTCTCGAGACCCGGCGTTCGTCGCGCTACTTCGCGTTACCCAAGAAAATGGTTGAAGTGGTGCCACGTGCTCGTCTCGGCGGCCCGTCGTCCGTCGTCGCTACCGACGACGATGTCCGCCTCGACTCGTGCTTACCTCAGATAGACACAGGGTGGCAGTGGTGTCACGTGCTCGTCTGGGGGGGGGGTCTCGGCCGTCCGTCTTCCGTCCGTCGCTACCGCAACTTCGCGTAACGACCCTAAGACAGGTGGGCACTGGTGTTCCGTGCTCGTCTTGGCGTCCGCGTCTGCTACCGCAACTATGTCCGCCTCGACTCGCTTACCCTAATACAGGGTGGTATTGTGTCACGTGCATGTCTCGCGGCGTCCGTCCGTCGCTAACTCACCGCAACAGGACCACCGACGAGCTACCACAGAATATCTCTTACTCCTCCTCGACTTGCCTTACCCTAAGATAGACAAGGTGGCAGTGATGTCCTTGCTCATCTCATCGTCGTCGTCACTACCGCGACGACTCTGCCTCGACTCGCGTGACACTATTACAGGGAGGCAGTGGTGTCACATTGCTCGTCTCGGCTCCGTCGTCGCTACCGAAACCGCGATGACGTCCCCTCGCTCGCGTTCCCCTAACCTAGACAGGGTGACATGGTGTCATGTTCTCGTCGTCGCTAGCGGGACACGCCGCCTCGACTACGCATGACCCTAAGATAGACAGGGTTGGCGTGGTGACGGTTCTCGTTCTCGGCGTCCGTCGTCCGCTACCCTAACCCGGCGCCCGACCCAATGACACCGTCTACAGAGGAAATCGCCTTCCCTGCTTCTTCTCTTCCCTTTGCTCTCTCTCCCATAGTAGGGCGCCGAGCGGGCATGTGATCAGTGAACCCAAGTCCGGGGGGGGGGTGGGAAAGCGACTACGTCTGCCCCTCGACTCTCGTGACCACTAGATAGACCAGGGTGGCAGGGTGTCCCACGTGCTGCGTCTTGGCGTCCTTCATTGCTACCGCCTGCTACCGCAACGACGTCCGCCTCGACTCGTGTTTACCCTAATATAGACGGGTTGCAGTGTTGTCACGTGCCCGTTCGGCGTCCGTCTCGCTAAACTACCCGGCGAACGACGTCCGCCTCAACTTGCGTGAACCGTAGGATAGACCAGGGTGTTAGTGTGTTACTTGCTTGTCTCGGCACCGTCGTCGCTACCAACCATGACGCGTCCGCCCCGATTCGCTTCAACCCTATATAACAGGGTGGCAGTGGTTATCACGTGCTCGCTCGGCGTCCATCGTCGCTACAGCGATGAGTCCGCCTCGACTCGCTGAACCCAATATAGCCCAGGTGGCAGTGGTGTCACGTGCTCGTCTCCGCGTCCGTCGTCGCTTCGCGATACGTCCTCCTCGACTCGTGTTACCCTAAGAGTGACAGGTGGCAGTGGTGTCACATGCTCGTCTCAAGCAATCCGTCGTCGCTACTACACCGCGACGACGTCCGCCTCGACTCGCTGACAACGAAATAATAGGGTGGGAGTGGTGTCACGTGCTTCTCTCGCGTCCCTCGTCGCTACCACACCTTAACCAAAACCCTGATAACACCCAACCGGACCTCAAAACCGCGACGACGTCCTGCCCGCTCGCGGGACCCAAATAATATACAGTGTGGCAAGTGGTGTCACGTGCTCGTCTCGGTGTACGTCGTCGCTACCCCGCCCATACCGCGACGACGTCCCCTCAACTCGCGTGACCGTATATAGACATGGTGGGAGTGGTTGTTACGTGCTTTGTCTCAGTCATCCGTCGTCGCTACCACCCCCAACCCCCACCCTGTCGACTAATTCGCCTCGACTGCGCTTGAACCCTAAGTATAGACATGGTGGCATTGTGTTCCCATGCTCGTCTCGGGGTCCGTCTTCCTAAACAGCGATGACATTCGCCCGACTCGTGTTACCCTAAGAAGACTGTGGGCAGTGGTGTCAACGTGCTTGTCTCTAGGCTCCGTCGTCGCTACCCGCGACGACGTCCGCCTCGACTTGAGTACACTAGGACATGGTGGGCAAGTGGTGTCACGTGCTCTCGCGGCGTCCGTCCGTCCTACTTGCGACACGTTCTCCTCGACTTCGCATAACCCTCAGACAGGGTGCCACTGGTGGGTCACGTGCTCGTCTCGGCGTCCCGTCGTCACTTACCACGATGAGTTCGCCTCGACTCGTGTAACCCTATGACAGGGTGGCACTGGTGTCACGTGCTGTCTCTGGCGTCCGTCGTCCGCTACTACCCCCACCGCGACGACCGGTCCGCTCAACCTCGTGTTACCTAAGACAGGGTGGGCAGTGTGGTCACGTGCACGTCTCGGCGTCCGTCGTCGCTAACCCCGCCGCTAAATATAGACCCGTGTCCCCAACTCCCCGCTCAAAGCAACCAGCGCAGCAATCACCCGGCAAACCAGGCCCCGACGAGACGGCAGTCCTGCTCGCGATGTAGAGCCCACGCAATCCAGGGTTTTCTACGAAATTTTTTCTCTCGACTCGTGTTCCCTGATTAGATAGGTGGGAGTTGTGGCACGTGCTCGTCGCGGCGCTCCGTCGACGCTACCACCCAACCAGACAACCTGACCCAACACCGAAAGGCGGTCTACTACCCTCCCTCCCTCTACTGTAGTCTCTTATCCTCCTATAGACCATTTTTTTTAGACATTTTTCACGTGCTCTTCTCTTGCGTCCGTCGCCGCTAACCCCCCCCACGACGACGTCCGCTCACTCGCGTGACCCTAGATGATAGGGTTTGGAGTGTGTCACGTGCCTTGTCTCTGCGTCCGTCGTCCGCTAAAAAACCACGACGACGTCCGCCGCGACTCGCGTGACCGTAAGTCGACGGGTGAGCAGTGGTGTCACATGCTCCTCTCCTGCGTCTGTCGTCGCTACCGCGACGAACGCCTCCTCCGACTCGTGTTACCCTAAAATAGTCAGGGTGGCGTGGGTGTCCTTGCTCGCTCGGTGTCCGTCATCGCTACCCCCCAAACCTAGCGAAATGTCCGCCTCGATCGGCGTTACACAAGATAGACATGGGGAGGCTGGCATTGTGGTGTCACGCGCCGTCTCGGCGTCCGTCGTCGATACCCGCGACAACAAACCAACGTCAGCCTCGACCCGCGTTATCCTAGAATAGACCGGTTGCTAGTGGTGTCATCGTGCTCGTCTCGGCTTCCGTCGTCGCTACCGCACGACTGCCCCCTCGACTTCGCTTACTAAGATAGACAGGTGGCCAGTTGTGGCCACGTGCTTATCTCGGCGTCCGTCTTCGTCTACCGCGACTACGTCCGCCTCGACTTCGCGTGCCTAAGATAGACAGGGTGGTAGTGGTGGTCGACGTCGCTCGTCTGCGGCGTACGGGTCGTCGCTAAACCGGCGACGACGTCCGCCTCGACTCGTGTTACCCTCAGATGACAGGTGCAGTGGTGTCACGTGCTCGTCTCGTCGTCCGTCGTCCATCGTCGCTACCCCCGCACGACGTTCACCTCGACTATGTAACCCTAATACGGTAGCACAGGTCCTCACGTGCCGTCTCGGCGTCCGCGTCGCTACCGCGCGATTCCACTCACTGTCGACTCGCATTACCCTAAGACAGGGTGGCAAATGTGTCCACTTGCACGTCTTTGCGTTCGTCCTCGCTACCGCGACGACGTCCCCTCGACACGCTTTAACCCAAGATAAGACAGGGTGCAGTGGTGTCACGTGCTGTCCTCGTCGTCCTTCGTCGCTACACGCGACGTCTGCCTCGCCGCATCACATAAGACAAGGTTGGCCATTGGTTCACGTGCTCTCTCGGTGTCCCCGTCGTCGCTACCCCATAAACTACCGCACGACGTCCCCTCAACTTTTGCGTGACCGTAAGATACACAGGGTGGGAGTGGGGTTATGTGCGTGTCTCGGCATCCGTC
>JAAAXO010000627.1:87428-99411 GCA_011799875.1 Thinopyrum elongatum | reverse complement strand
CGTCTCGGTGTACGTCATCGCTACCGCGACGACGTCCGCCTCAACTCGCGTGACCGTAAGATAGACAGGGTGGGAGTGGTGTTACGTGCTTGTCTCGGCATCCGTCGTCGCTACCGCGACGAAGTCCGCCTCGACTCGCTTGACCCTAAGATAGACAGGGTGGCAGTGGTGTCACGTGCTCGTCTCGGTGTACGTCATCGCTACCGCGACGACGTCCGCCTCAACTCGTGTGACCGTAAGATAGACAGGGTGGGAGTGGTGTTACGTGCTTGTCTCGGCATCCGTCGTCGCTACCGCGACGAAGTCCGCCTCGACTCGCTTGACCCTAAGATAGACAGGGTGGCAGTGGTGTCACGTGCTCGTCTCGGTGTCCGTCGTCGCTACCGCGATGACATTCGCCTCGACTCCTGTTACCCTAAGATAGACAGTGTGGCAGTGGTGTCACGTGCTTGTCTCAGCATCCGTCGTCGCTACCGCGACGACGTCCGCCTCGACTTGCGTTACACTAGGACAGGGTGGCAGTGGTGTCACGTGCTCTTCTCGGCGTCCGTCGTCGCTACTGCGACGACGTTCTCCTCGACTCGCATAACCCTAAGACAGGGTGGCACTGGTGTCACGTGCTCGTCTCGGCGTCCGTCGTCACTACCACGATGACGTTCGCCTCGACTCGTGTAACCCTATGACAGGGTGGCACTGGTGTCACGTGGTTGTCTCGGCGTCCGTCGTCGCTACCGCGACGACATCCGGCTCAACTCGTGTTACCTAAGACAGGGTGGCAGTGGTGTCACGTGCACGTCTCGGCGTCCGTCGTCGCTACTGCGACGATGTTCGCCTCGACTCGTGTTACCCTAAGATAGATAGGGTGGGAGTTGTGTCACGTGCTCGTCTCGGCGTCCGTCGACGCTACCGCGACGACGTCCGCCTCGACTCGCGTTACCCAAAGGTAGACAGGGTGGCAGTGGTGTCACGTGCTCGTCTCGGCGTCCGTCGTCGCTACCACGACGACGTCCGCGTCAACTCGCGTGACCCTAAGATAGATAGGGTGGGAGTGGTGTCACGTGCTTGTCTCGGCGTCCGTCGTCGCTACCACGACGACGTCCGCCTCGACTCGCGTGACCGTAAGATAGACAGGGTGGCAGTGGTGTCACATGCTCCTCTCGGCGTCTGTCGTCGCTACCGCGATGACGTGCGCCTCGACTCGCGTTACCCTAAAATAGTCAGGGTGGCAGTGGTGTCACGTGCTCGTCTCGGTGTCCGTCATCGCTACCGCGAAGATGTCCGCCTCGACTCGCGTTACACTAAGATAGACAGGGTGGCAGTGGTGTCACGCGCTCGTCTCGGCGTCCGTCGTCGATACCGCGACAACGTCAGCCTCGACCCGCGTTACCCTAAAATAGACAGGGTGCTAGTGGTGTCACGTGCTCGTCTCGGCGTCCGTCGTCGCTACCGCGATGACGTCCCCCTCGACTCGCATTACACTAAGATAGACAGGGTGGCAGTGGTGTCACGTGCTTATCTCGGCGTCCGTCGTCGCTACCGCGACGACGTCCGCCTCGACTCGCGTGACCCTAAGATAGACAGGGTGGCAGTGGTGTCACGTGCTCGTCTCGGCGTACGTCGTCGCTACCGCGACGACGTCCGCCTCGACTCGTGTTACCCTAAGATAGACAGGGTGGCAGTGGTGTCACGTGCTCGTCTCGGCGTCCGTCGTCCGTCGTTGCTACCGCGATGACGTTCACCTCGACTAGTGTAACCCTAAGATAGGGTAGCACAGGTCTCACGTGCTCGTCTCGGCGTCCGTCGTCGCTACCGCGACGATGTCCACTTCGACTCGCATTACCCTAAGACAGGGTGGCAGTGGTGTCACGTGCACGTCTCGGCGTCCGTCGTCGCTACCGCGACGACGTCCGCCTCGACTCGCGTTACCCTAAGATAGACAGGGTGGCAGTGGTGTCACGTGCTTGTCTCTTCGTCCGTCGTCGCTACCACGACGACGTCTGCCTCGACTCGCATCACACTAAGACAGGGTGGCAGTGGTGTCACGTGCTCGTCTCGGTGTCCGTCGTCACTACCGCGACGACGTCCGCCTCAACTTGCGTGACCGTAAGATAGACAGGGTGGGAGTGGTGTTATGTGCTTGTCTCGGCATCCGTCGTCGCTACCATGACGACGTCCGCCTAGACTCGCTTGACCCTAAGATAGACAGGGTGGCAGTGGTGTCACGTGCTCGTCTCGGCGTCCATCGTCGCTACCGCGATGACGTCCGCCTCGACTCGCTTGACCCTAAGATAGACAGGGTGGCAGTGGTGTCACGTGCTCGTCTCAGCGTCCGTCGTCGCTATCGCGATGACGTCCTCCTCGACTCGTGTTACCCTAAGATTGACAGGGTGGCAGTGGTGTCATGTGCTCGTCTCAGCATCCGTCGTCGCTACCGCGATGACGTCCGCCTCGACTCGCGTGACCCTAAGATAGATAGGGTGGGAGTGGTGTCACGTGCTTCTCTCGGCGTCCCTCGTCGCTACCGCGACGACGTCTGCCTCGACTCGTGTGACCCAAAGATAGACAGGGTGGCAGTGGTGTCACGTGCGCGTCTCGGTGTACGTCGTCGCTACCGCGACGACGTCCGCCTCAACTCGCGTGACCGTAAGATAGACAGGGTGGGAGTGGTGTTACGTGCTTGTCTCGGCATCCGTCGTCGCTACCGCGACGAAGTCCGCCTCGACTCGCTTGACCCTAAGATAGACAGGGTGGCAATGGTGTCACGTGCTCGTCTCGGTGTCCGTCGTCGCTACCGCGATGACATTCGCCTCGACTCGTGTTACCCTAAGATAGACAGTGTGGCAGTGGTGTCACGTGCTTGTCTCAGCATCCGTCGTCGCTACCGCGACGACGTCCGCCTCGACTTGCGTTACACTAGGACAGGGTGGCAGTGGTGTCACGTGCTCTTCTCGGCGTCCGTCGTCGCTACTGCGACGACGTTCTCTTCGACTCGCATAACCCTAAGACAGGGTGGCACTGGTGTCACGTGCTCGTCTCGGCGTCCGTCGTCACTACCACGATGACGTTCGCCTCGACTCGTGTAACCCTATGACAGGGTGTCACTGGTGTCACGTGGTTGTCTCGGCGTCCGTCGTCGCTACCGCGACGACATCCGGCTCAACTCGTGTTACCTAAGACAGGGTGGCAGTGGTGTCACGTGCACGTCTCGGCGTCCGTCGTCGCTACTGCGACGATGTTCGCCTCGACTCGTGTTACCCTAAGATAGATAGGGTGGGAGTTGTGTCACGTGCTCGTCTCGGCGTCCGTCGACGCTACCGCGACGACGTCCGCCTCGACTCGCATTACACTAAGATAGACAGGGTGGCAGTGGTGTCACGTGCTTATCTCGGCGTCCGTCGTCGCTACCGCGACGACGTCCGCCTCGACTCGCGTGACCCTAAGATAGACAGGGTGGCAGTGGTGTCACGTGCTCGTCTCGGCGTACGTCGTCGCTACCAGCGACGACGGAACCGGACGAGCACGTGACAGCCACTGCCACCGCCTGTCTTAGTAGTGATTCGAGTCGAGAGCAGACGTCGTCGTGGTATCGCGAACGACGTACAAGAGACAGCAACGTGACCCATCTGCCCCCTAAGTCTGTCTCTCTAAGGTACTCGATTCAGGCGGACCGTCGTGCGGTAGTCGGCTACGGACCTCCGAGCATGCACGTGACACCCCACTGCCACACCCCAACTGTCTTATGGGTAATGCTGTCAATTGTACATCATCGTCCGGCGGTAGCGACGACGGACGCCGAGAGAGCACTTGAGACCTGTGCTACCCTATCTTAAGTTCCACTAGTCCGAGGTGAACTTCATCAGCGGTAGCATCTACGGACGCCGAGACAGCACGTGACACCACTGTCCAACCTCTGTCTTCTTAGGTTAACACTCAGTCGGGCAGCGGGATAAACGAGTGGGTAGAGGACTATACAGGCACGGTGAAGAAGAGAGGGGCGGGCAAAAGAGGGGATGGGAGAAGCCGGGGGGGAAAGGGTACGGGGGGGTAGAGTTAAAGGATAGAAAGTAATAACAGAGAAGGAAAGGGGGGGTTTTGAACGGAGAAATGGGGGGAAGCGTTACGTCTTCTCGTTAGCTACGACTACTCCTAGACGAGGCACTTGACACCATTCCACCCTCCTGTCTATCTTCGTTTCACGCGGATTCGATGCGACGTCGTCGCGGTAGCACGACTTACGCGAGATAGCACTTTACACCACTCCACTTCCCCCTGTCTAATCTTAAGTGTATGCCGAGTCGGGGGGGAACGGTCGGTCGCGGTAGCGACGACGTACTCGAGACTATCACTTGACACCACTATCACCCTGTCTATTTTAGGGTAAACGCGGCGTCGAGCGCTACGTTGTCGCGTATCCGCGCGACGCCGAGACGACGGCGTTGACAGACACCACTGCCCTGCCACCCAGCCACCCTGTCTATTAGTGGAACCGAGTCGAGCGGACCTCTTCTCGTCGCTATACGGACACCGAGACGAGCAGTTAACACCACTTCCGAGGCCTAATCCACCCTCCTATTTTATGTTCACGGCGAGTCAGGGGCGCCGTCATCAGGGTAGCGACGACAGACGCCGAAGGAAGCCTTTGGACACACATCCACCCTGCCTATCTTACGGTCACGCGAGTCGAGTCGGACTTCGTCGTGGTATCGACGACGGACGCCCGAGACTCAGCACGTGCACCACCCCACCCTGTCTATCTTAGGGTCACGATTGAGGGACGTCGTCGCGGTACGCACGGCGCCGCGACTGGAGCACGTGACACCACTGGCCAACCCCTGTCATTCTAGGTCACGCGTCGAGGCGACGTCGTCGCGGTAGCGTCACGGACTGACCCGAGACAAGCACGTGACACCACTCCCACCCTAGTCAATCTTAGTGTAAAGGCGAGTCGAGGCTTACAGTCGTCGCAAGTAGCGTCGACGTCTGCCGAGACGTGACACGTGACCACACTCCCACCCTGTCTATAGGGTAACCGAGTGCTGCGACATCGTCGAGTAGCGACGCGGACGCCGAGAGTACGAACCATCCGTACTTTAGCGCAGTTTGAAGCCGGACCCTGTCATAGGGTTACACGAGTCCGAGCGAACGTCATCGTGGTAGTGACGACGACGCCGAGACGAGCACGTGACACCAGTGCCACCCTGTCTTAGGGTTATGCGAGTTGAGGAGAACGCGTCGCAGTACGACGACGACCCGAGAAGAGCAAACAACACTGCCACCCTGTCCAGTGTACCCAATCGAGGCGGACGTCGTCGCGTAGCGACGACGGATCTGAGACAAGCCGTAACCACTGTCCACCACTGTTCTATCTTGGGTAACACAGAGTCGAGGCGAATGTCATCGCGTACGACGACGGACACCGAGACAGCACGTGACACCATTGCCACCCTGTCTATCTTAGGGGTCAAGCGAGTCGAATGCGGACTTCGTCGCGGTAGCCGACGACGGATGCCCGAGACAAGCACGTAACACCACTCCCACCCTTCTAATCTTACGGTCACGCGAGTTGAGGCGGACGTCCGTCGCTGTAGCGACGACTCACCGACGAGCACTTACAACACTCACACTGCCCACCCTGTCTATCTTTGGTCACGCGTCGAGGCCAGACATCGTCGCGGTAGCGACGAGGACGCCGAGATAAGCACGTGACCCACTCCCACCCTATCTATCTTAGGGTCACGCAGTCGAGGCGGACGTCAGTCGCGGTATCGACGACGTATGCTGAAGCACGGATCACCATTCCAACCAGCCACTGCCCACCCCTGTCATCTTGGGTAACACGAGTCGAGGAGGACGTCATCGCGATAGCGACGACGGACTCTGAGACGACACTTGACACCACTGCCACCCTGTCTATCTTAGGGTCCGAGTCGAGGCGGACGTCATCTCGCGTAGCGACGATGGACGCCGAGACTAGCACGTGACACCACTCCACCCTGTCTATCTTAGGGTCAAGCGAGTCTTGCGGACGTCGTCATGGTAGCGATACGGATGCCGAGACAAGCACATAACACCCACCCACCCTGTCTATCTTACGGTCACGCAAGTTGAGCGGACGTCGTCGCGGTAGTGACTACGGACCCACGGAGACGAGCACGTACGACCACTGCCACCCTGTCTTATCTGTCATCGAGTCTAGGCAGACGTCGTCGTGGTAACGACGACGGACGACAGACAATGCACGTGGACACCCACTGGCCACCTGTCTATCTTAGGGTAACGCGAGTCGAGGCGGACCGTCGTCCGTGTAAACGACACGGACGCCTAGACGTGCACGTGACCCACTGCCAACACTGTCTTAGGGTAATCAGGTCGAAGTGGACATGTCGCGGTAGCGACGACGGACGCCGAGACGAGCACGTGAGACCATGTGCTCACCCTATCTTAGGGTTACACTCGTCGAGGAACGTCGTCGCGGTACGCGACGACGGACGACTGACCCGAACGTACACGTTGACAACCCTTGCCACCTGTCTATCTTGGTAACACGAGTCGAGGCGGACGTCGTCGCGGTACGACGACGGAACGCCGAGACGAGCACGTACAAACCACTGCCCACCTGTCTATCTTAGGGTCACACGAGTCGAGGCGACAGTATTCGCTGTAGCGACGACGGACGCCGATATAAGCACGTGACAACACTCCACTCGCCCACCCTTCTATCTTAGTTGTAATGCGAGTCGAGGCGGACATCGGCGGTAGCGATTGACGTGACCACGAGCGAGCACTGACCCACTATCACCCCGTCTATTTTTAGGTAACGGGTCGAGGCTGAACGGTTGTCTCGGTATCGACGACGGACGCCGACGACGCGTGACACCACTGCCACCTGTCTAGCTTAGTGTAACGTCGCGAGTCGAGGCGGACATCTTGCGGTCGCGTAGCGGACACCGAGACGAGCACGTGACACACTGCCACCCTGACTATTTAGGGTACGCGAGTCGAGCGGACGTCGTCGCGTAGCGACGACAGACGCCGAGAGAGCATGTGACACCACTGCCACCCTGTCTATCTTACGGCACGCGAGTCGAGCGGACGTCGTCGTGGTAGCGACGACGACCGCGAGACAGCACGTGACACCACTCCACCTTTCTATCTTAGGGTCAACGCGAGGAGCGGACTCGTCCGTGGTAGCGACGACGGACTCCGAGACGAGCACGTGACAACCACTGCCACCCTGTCTACTTAGTCTAAGCGAGTCGAGGCGGACGTCTTCGCGGTTGCGTCGACGACGGCCGACAACCTTACACACCACTCCCACCCTATCTATCTTAGGGTAACACGAGTCGAGGCGAACCCGTCGCGGTAGCGACGACGGACGCCGAGACGTCACTGACAAACCACTGCCACCCTGTCTGTCTAGTAACACGAGTTGAGCCGGACGTCCGTCGCGGTAGCGTACGACGGACGCCTGAGCATCCTACACCACTTGCCACCACTGTCAGAGGGTTACCCGAGTCGAGGCGAACGTCATCGTGGTAGTGGCGACGGACGCCGCGATCACTGACGACACAGTGCCCCCTGTCTTAGTTTAATCTGTCGAGGAGACTCGTCGCAGTAGCGACGACGACGCCGAGACGAGCAGGACACGCACTGCGCAACCCTGTCCTGTGTATCAATCGAGGCGGACGTCGTCGCGGTAGCGGACGGATGCTGAGACCAGCACGTACCTCCGACCTCTGCCACACTGTCTATCTTAGGGTAACACGAGTCGAGGCGAAGTCCATCCGTGTAGCGACGACGGACACCGAGACGAGCAGTGACACCATGCCACCCTTCTATCTTAGGGTCAGCGAGTCGAGGCGGAACTTCTCTCGCGGTAGTCGACGACGGATTCCGAGACACCGTAACACCCACTCCCACCCTCTATCTTACGGTCACGCGAGTTGAGGCGTACGATCGTCGCGTAGCGACGACGTAACCGAGACTAGCACGTGACACCACTCCATGCCACAACTGTTCCTATCTTTGGGTCCCGCGAGTCGAGGCAGCGTCGCCGCGTAGCGACGATGACGCGAGAGAGCACGTGACACCACCCCTCCACCCTAGTCTATCTTAGTCACGCGAGTCGGCGGACTCGTCGCGGTAGCAGACGACGGATGCTGAGTCGAGCTACGTGACAGCCACTGACTAGCCACCCACTGTCATCCTTAGTACAACACAGTCGAGTAGGACGTCATCGCGATAGCGACGACGGACGCTGAGACGATCACACGTGCCACCACTGCCCCCTAGTCGATCTTAGGGTCTAACGAGTCACTAGGGCGACGTCATCGCTGTAGCTACGATGGTACCCGAGACGAGCACTGATACCACTGCCACCCTGTCTATCTTAGGGTCAGCGAATCAGGGCGGACGCCTCATGTTAGCGACGACGATGCCGAGACAAGCACTAGCACACCACTCCCACCCTGTCTATCTTACGGTCACGCAAGTTGAGGGCGACGTCGTCTCGCGGTAGACGACGGACGCCGAGACGAGCACGTGACACACCCACTCCACCCTTCTATCTTAGTGGTACGCAGTCCGAGGCGGACGTCGTCTTTAGCAATGACTTGACGCACAAGACGATCATTCGTTGACACGACACTCGCCACCACCTGTCTATCTTAGTTCACTCGAGTCGAGGCGACGTCTCGCGGTAGCGACGACGGACGCCGAGACGAGACGTACCTCACACACCCTTCCACCCTGTCTTCTTAGTTCTGCAGTCTATAGTCGGACGTCGTGCGTGTAGCGACGACGGCTCGAGACGAGCACTTGACACCATGGCCACCTCTACTTGGTTACGCGAGTCTCAGGGACGTCGTCGGCGTAGCGACGACGGACCACCGAACAGCACTGTGACACCACTGCCACCCTGTCTTAGGTTACACGAGTCGAGGCGAGACTCGTCGCGGTAGCGACGACGTAACTCATACGAGCACGTGACACCACTTACCACCCTGTCTTAGTGTAATCAGGCGATGCTGGACGTTCGTCCGGTAGCCGACGACGGACGGGCGCGAAAGCACGTGACACCACTGGCCACCCTGTCTATCTTAGGTAACGGCGTCGAGGCGGGAGTCGTCGCGTATGCGACGACGGACGCCGAGACGAGCACGTGACACCATACCCACCCTTCTATATCTTAGGTGAACGGTCAGAGGCGCTACGTCGTCCGGTACGACGACGGACGCCGAGACAGCACGTGACACCACTGGCCTACCCATTCCTCTGTCTATTTAGGTAACGCGAGTCGAGCGGACTACGTCGCGTAGGCGCCGACGGACGAACCGAGACGATGCATCGTGACAAAACAAACCACTGCCACCACTTCTATTTTAGTCACACGTCGCGGCGGACGTCTACGTGGTAGCGACGACTGACGCCGAGACGAGCACGTGAACACCACTGCCACCCTTCCTATTTTAGGGTCACGCGAGTCGAGGCAATGTCGCGTGTGACGACGACGACCCGAACTAATCACGTGACACCACTGCCCACCCTTCATATTAGGGTCACGCGAGTCGAGGCGGTTGTCGTCGTGGTAGCGCGACGGACGCCGAACGAGCACGTGACACCTCCCACCCTGTCTATCTTGAGGGTCAACGCTAGTCGAGTCGTACACGTTCGTCGCGGTAGCGATCGACGGACCCGAGACGAGCACGTACAACCCACTGCCACACCCTGTCTTAGGGTACGCGAGCGAGCGCGACGTCGTCGCGGTAGCGAACGGACGACCAACGGCACATTGACCCACTAGCATCACTGTCTATCTTAGGGAACGCGAGTCGAGGCGGACGTCATCGCGGTGGCTGACGACGGACGCCAGACGAGCACGTGACACATTCCCACTGCTATCTTAGGGTAAACGAGTCGCGCGAGCAACGTCGCGGTGCGACGACGGACGCCGAACTAGCAAGTGACACCTACCACCACTGCCACCCTTGCTTGTAACGCAAGTCGAGGCGGACATCTCGCGGTAGCGACGACGATGCCGATGAGCAACGTGACACCACTGCCACCCTCTATTCTTAGGGTAACGCGAGTCGAGGCGACGTCATCGCGGTAGCGCCGACATCGCCGAGACTGAGCTGTGACACCAATGTCCACCCTGTCTATCTAGGTTACGCGAGTCGAGGCGAACTTTGTCGGGGTAGCGACGACGCGCCGATACACAAGTGACACCACTGCCACCCTGTCTATCTAGGTCAGCGAGTTGAGGCGGACGTCGTCGTCGGTAGCGACTCGATCTACAAGCACGACGAGCACTTGACACACCACTGCTGCCACCCTGTCTATCTTAGGGTAAAGCGAGTCGAGGCGGATGTCGTCGCGGTAGGGACGACACACCGAGACGAGCAGTGACCCACTGCCCCTGTCTATTTTACTGGTACCAAGAGTCGAGGCGGACGTCGTCGCTGTAGCGACCTACGGACTGCCGAGAGATCACGTGACACCCACTGCCCCCCTGTCTTAGGGTTACCGAGTTCGAGCTAGACGTCTCGCGGTAGCGACGACGATCCGAGACGAGCACGTGGACCCCACTGCTCCCCTCTCTTAGTGTACACAGTCCAGGCGGACCGTCATCGCGGGTAGGACGACGGATGCCGAGACGAGCACGTGACACCCTTAGCCCCCTGTCTTAGGGTAAACGTCGAGTCAGAGGCGACGTCATCGCGTAGCGACGACGGACAGCTGAGACAGCACACGTGACACATGCCACCCTGTCTATCTTAGGGTACACGAGTCGAGGCAAACGTCTCGGGTAGCGAGACGTACGACGAGACGAGCACGTGACACCACTGCCACCCTGTCTATCTTTAGGTCAAGCGAGTCGAGGCCGGGACGTCGTCACGGTAGCGACGACGGATGCCGAGAATGCACTGTCACCACTCCCCACCCTTCTCTCTTACGGTCAACGCGGTGAGGCGGACGTCTCGCGCTCGCGACGACGTGACACCGAGACGATGCACGTGACACCACTGCCACCCTGTCTTAGGGTTACCGCGGTCAGGTGGACGTCGTCGAGGTAGCGACGATGGACGCCGAGACGAGGCAATGACACATGCCACACCTGATCTTACTTAGGTTACGACGCGAGGTCTGAGTCAAACATCGTACGCGCGTAGCGACGACGACTCCGAGTGCGCACGGACTACCACTGCCACCTGTATCTAGTGTAAGTGGTAACTCGATCGTGGGGACGTGTCGTCGAAGCGACGACGGAGCTGAGACGAGCACGTGACACCACTGCCACCCTGTCTATCTTAGGTAACGCGAGTCGAGGCGACGTCCATCGCGGTAGCGACGACGGACGCCGAGACGAGCACGTGACAACCACTGCCTACCTTTATTTTTAAGTCACGTAGTCGAGGCGGACGTGTCGCGTAGCGACGACGGACGCCGAGACAAGCACAGTCACCACTCTCCCCTGTCTATTTTAGGGAAACTGCAGTCGAGCGGACGTCGTCGGGTAGCGACGACGGACCCGAGACGAAGCCGTGACACCACTCTGCCCTCTGCCACCCAGGAGACGAGCACTTGACACCATCCACCCTGTCTATCTAGGTGACGCGAGTCGAGGGGACGCAATCTCTCGGTAGCGATGACGGACCCGAGACGAGCACTGACACCACTCGCCACCTTCTGCTATCTTAGGTAACGCGAGTCGATAGCGGAACGTCGCGTCGGTAGCGTACGACGACGCCGAGAGAGCATTGACAACCACTGCCACCCTGTCCTATTTACGGTCAACTCGAGTCGGGCGGACGCGGCGCGTAGCGACGACTTGATCGCCGAGACTAGCAGTGACAACACCTGCCGACCACCTACTTCTTAGTGGTCGACTCGGTTTGATGCGGACGTCTCTCTGTAGTAGCGACGACGGACGCCGATACGAGCACTGACACCATGCCACACCTGTCTTCTAGGTACCCGAGTG
>JAAAXO010000627.1:43575-87403 GCA_011799875.1 Thinopyrum elongatum | reverse complement strand
TCGCCATCGACTCGGTGTACCCTAAGATAGATAGGGTGGGAGCTTGGTGTCACTGCTCGTATCGGGTCAGTCGACGCACGCGACGACGTCCGCTCGACTCGCATTACACGAAGATAACAGGGTGGCAGTGGTGTCACGTGCTTATCGGCGTCCGTCGTCGCTACCGCGACGACGTCCCGCCTCGACTCGCGTGACCCTAAGATAGACAGGGGGTGGCAGTGGGTCACGTGCTCGTCTCGGCGTACGTCGTCGCTACCGCGACGACGTCCGCCTCGAGTCGTGTTACTAAGATAGACAGGGTGGCAGGTGTGTCACTGTGCTCGTCTCGGCGTCCGTAGTCCGTCGTTGCACCGCGATGACGTTCTCGACTAGTGGTAACCCTAAGATAGGGTAGCACGGTCTCACGTGCTGTCTCGGCGTCCGTCGTCGCTACCGCGACGATGTCCACTTCGACTCGCATTACCCTAAGACAGGGTGGCAGTGGTGTCACGTGCAGTCTCGGCGTCCGTCGTCGCTTACCGCGACGACAGTCCGCCTCGACTCGCGTTACCCTAAGATAGACAGGGTGGCGGGTAGTGGTGGTGTCACGTGCTTGTTCTTTCGTCCGTCGTCGCTACCACGACGACGTCTGCCTCGACTCGCATCACACTAAGACAGGGTGGCAGTGGTTCACGTGCTCGTCTCGGTGTCCGTCGTCACTACCGCGACGACGTTCCGCCTCAACGCGTGACCGTAAGATAGTAGAACAGGGTGGGAGTGGTGTTACGTGCTTGTCTCGGCATCCGTCGTCGCTACCATGACGAGACGTCCGCCTAGACTCGCTTGACCCTAAGATAGACAGGGTGGCAGTGGTGTCACGTGCTCGTCTCGGCGTCCATCGTCGCTACCGCGATGACGTCCGCCTCGACTCGCTTGACCCTAAGATAGACAGGGTGGCAGTGGTGTCACGTGCTCGTCTCAGCGTCCGTCGTCGCTATCGCGATGACGTCCTCCTCGACTCATGTTACCCTAAGATTGACAGGGTGGCAGTGGTGTCATGTGCTCATCTCAGCATCCGTCGTCGCTACCGCGATGACGTCCGCCTCGACTCGCGTGACCCTAAGATAGATAGGGTGGGAGTGGTGTCACGTGCTTCTCTCGGCGTCCCTCGTCGCTACCGCGACGACGTCTGCCTCGACTCGCGTGACCCAAAGATAGACAGGGTGCCAGTGGTGTCACGTGCTCGTCTCGGTGTACGTCGTCGCTACCGCGACGACGTCCGCCTCAACTCGCGTGACCGTAAGATAGACAGGGTGGGAGTGGTGTCACGTGCTTGTCTCGGCATCCGTCGTCGCTACCGCGACGAAGTCCGCCTCGACTCGCTTGACCCTAAGATAGACAGGGTGGCAGTGGTGTCACGTGCTCGTCTCGGTGTCCGTCGTCGCTACCGCGATGACATTCGCCTCGACTCGTGTTACCCTAAGATAGACAGTGTGGCAGTGGTGTCACGTGCTTGTCTCAGCATCCGTCGTCGCTACCGCGACGACGTCCGCCTCGACTTGCGTTACACTAGGACAGGGTATCAGTGGTGTCACGTGCTCTTCTCGGCGTCCGTCGTCGCTACTGCGACGACGTTCTCCTCGACTCGCATAACCCTAAGACAGGGTCGCACTGGTGTCACGTGCTCGTCTCGGCGTCCGTCGTCACTACCACGATGACGTTCGCCTCGACTCGTGTAACCCTATGACAGGGTGGCACTGGTGTCACGTGGTTGTCTCGGCGTCCGTCGTCGCTACCGCGACGACATCCGGCTCAACTCGTGTTACCTAAGACAGGGTGGCAGTGGTGTCACGTGCACGTCTCGGCGTCCGTCGTCGCTACCGCGACGATGTTCGCCTCGACTCGTGTTACCCTAAGATAGATAGGGTGGGAGTTGTGTCACGTGCTCGTCTCGACGTCCGTCGACGCTACCGCGACGACGTCCGCCTCGACTCGCGTTACCCTAAGAAAGACAGGGTGGCAGTGGTGTCACGTGCTCGTCTCGGCGTCCGTCGTCGCTACCACGACGACGTCCGCCTCAACTCGCGTGACCCTAAGATAGATAGGGTGGGAGTGGTGTCACGTGCTTGTCTCGGCGTCCGTCGTCGCTACCACGACGACGTCCGCCTCGACTCGCGTGACCGTAAGATAGACAGGGTGGCAGTGGTGTCACATGCTCCTCTCGGCGTCTGTCGTCGCTACCGCGACGACGTGCGCCTCGACTCGCGTTACCCTAAAATAGTCAGGGTGGCAGTGGTGTCACGTGCTCGTCTCGGTGTCCGTCATGGCTACCGCGAAGATGTCCGCCTCGACTCGCGTTACACCAAGATAGACAGGGTGGCAGTGGTGTCACGCGCTCGTCTCGGCGTCCGTCGTCGATACCGCGACAACGTCAGCCTCGACCCGCGTTACCCTAAAATAGACAGGGTGCTAGTGGTGTCACGTGCTCGTCTCGGCGTCCGTCGTCGCTACCGCGACGACGTCCCCCTCGACTCGCATTACACTAAGATAGACAGGGTGGCAGTGGTGTCACGTGCTTATCTCGGCGTCCGTCGTCGCTACCGCGACGACGTCCGCCTCGACTCGCGTGACCCTAAGATAGACAGGGTGGCAGTGGTGTCACGTGCTCGTCTCGGCGTACGTCGTCGCTACCGCGACGACGTCCGCCTCGACTCGTGTTACCCTAAGATAGACAGGGTGGCAGTGGTGTCACGTGCTCGTCTCGGCGTCCGTCGTCCGTCGTTGCTACCGCGATGACGTTCACCTCGACTAGTGTAACCCTAAGATAGGGTAGCACAGGTCTCACGTGCTCGTCTCGGCGTCCGTCGTCGCTACCGCGACGATGTCCACTTCGACTCGCATTACCCTAAGACAGGGTGGCAGTGGTGTCACGTGCACGTCTCGGCGTCCGTCGTCGCTACCGCGACGACGTCCGCCTCGACTCGCGTTACCCTAAGATAGACAGGGTGGCAGTGGTGTCACGTGCTTGTCTCTTCGTCCGTCGTCGCTACCACGACGACGTCTGCCTCGACTCGCATCACACTAAGACAGGGTGGCAGTGGTGTCACGTGCTCGTCTCGGTGTCCGTCGTCACTACCGCGACGACGTCCGCCTCAACTTGCGTGACCGTAAGATAGACAGGGTGGGAGTGGTGTTATGTGCTTGTCTCGGCATCCGTCGTCGCTACCATGACGACGTCCGCCTAGACTCGCTTGACCCTAAGATAGACAGGGTGGCAGTGGTGTCACGTGCTCGTCTCGGCGTCCATCGTCGCTACCGCGATGACGTCCGCCTCGACTCGCTTGACCCTAAGATAGACAGGGTGGCAGTGGTGTCACGTGCTCGTCTCAGCGTCCGTCGTCGCTATCGCGATGACGTCCTCCTCGACTCGTGTTACCCTAAGATTGACAGGGTGGCAGTGGTGTCATGTGCTCGTCTCAGCATCCGTCGTCGCTACCGCGATGACGTCCGCCTCGACTCGCGTGACCCTAAGATAGATAGGGTGGGAGTGGTGTCACGTGCTTCTCTCGGCGTCCCTCGTCGCTACCGCGACGAAGTCCGCCTCGACTCGCTTGACCCTAAGATAGACAGGGTGGCAGTGGTGTCACGTGCTCGTCTCGGTGTCCGTCGTCGCTACCGCGATGACATTCGCCTCGACTCGTGTTACCCTAAGATAGACAGTGTGGCAGTGGTGTCACGTGCTTGTCTCAGCATCCGTCGTCGCTACCGCGACGACGTCCGCCTCGACTTGCGTTACACTAGGACAGGGTGGCAGTGGTGTCACGTGCTCTTCTCGGCGTCCGTCGTCGCTACTGCGACGACGTTCTCCTCGACTCGCATAACCCTAAGACAGGGTGGCACTGGTGTCACGTGCTCGTCTCGGCGTCCGTCGTCACTACCACGATGACGTTCGCCTCGACTCGTGTAACCCTATGACAGGGTGGCACTGGTGTCACGTGGTTGTCTCGGCGTCCGTCGTCGCTACCGCGACGACATCCGGCTCAACTCGTGTTACCTAAGACAGGGTGGCAGTGGTGTCACGTGCACGTCTCGGCGTCCGTCGTCGCTACTGCGACGATGTTCGCCTCGACTCGTGTTACCCTAAGATAGATAGGGTGGGAGTTGTGTCACGTGCTCGTCTCGGCGTCCGTCGACGCTACCGCGACGACGTCCGCCTCGACTCGCGTTACCCAAAGATAGACAGGGTGGCAGTGGTGTCACGTGCTCG
Organism: Thinopyrum elongatum; assembly: GCA_011799875.1. NCBI lineage: Eukaryota > Viridiplantae > Streptophyta > Magnoliopsida > Poales > Poaceae > Thinopyrum > Thinopyrum elongatum. The sequence goes on along the minus strand of JAAAXO010000627.1, from coordinate 83,157 downwards.
TCTCGGCGTCCGTCGTCGCTACCACGACGACGTCCGCGTCAACTCGCGTGACCCTAAGATAGATAGGGTGGGAGTGGTGTCACGTGCTTGTCTCGGCGTCCGTCGTCGCTACCACGACGACGTCCGCCTCGACTCGCGTGACCGTAAGATAGACAGGGTGGCAGTGGTGTCACATGCTCCTCTCGGCGTCTGTCGTCGCTACCGCGATGACGTGCGCCTCGACTCGCGTTACCCTAAAATAGTCAGGGTGGCAGTGGTGTCACGTGCTCGTCTCGGTGTCCGTCATCGCTACCGCGAAGATGTCCGCCTCGACTCGCGTTACACTAAGATAGACAGGGTGGCAGTGGTGTCACGCGCTCGTCTCGGCGTCCGTCGTCGATACCGCGACAACGTCAGCCTCGACCCGCGTTACCCTAAAATAGACAGGGTGCTAGTGGTGTCACGTGCTCGTCTCGGCGTCCGTCGTCGCTACCGCGATGACGTCCCCCTCGACTCGCATTACACTAAGATAGACAGGGTGGCAGTGGTGTCACGTGCTTATCTCGGCGTCCGTCGTCGCTACCGCGACGACGTCCGCCTCGACTCGCGTGACCCTAAGATAGACAGGGTGGCAGTGGTGTCACGTGCTCGTCTCGGCGTACGTCGTCGCTACCGCGACGACGTCCGCCTCGACTCGTGTTACCCTAAGATAGACAGGGTGGCAGTGGTGTCACGTGCTCGTCTCGGCGTCCGTCGTCCGTCGTTGCTACCGCGATGACGTTCACCTCGACTAGTGTAACCCTAAGATAGGGTAGCACAGGTCTCACGTGCTCGTCTCGGCGTCCGTCGTCGCTACCGCGACGATGTCCACTTCGACTCGCATTACCCTAAGACAGGGTGGCAGTGGTGTCACGTGCACGTCTCTTCGTCCGTCGTCGCTACCACGATGACGTCTGCCTCGACTCGCATCACACTAAGACAGGGTGGCAGTGGTGTCACGTGCTCGTCTCGGCGTCCGTCGTCGCTACCGCGACGACGTCCGCCTCAACTTGCGTGACCGTAAGATAGACAGGGTGGGAGTGGTGTTACGTGCGTGTCTCGGCATCCGTCGTCGCTACCATGACGACGTCCGCCTCGACTCGCTTGACCCTAAGATAGACAGGGTGGAAGTGGTGTCACGTGCTCGTCTCGGCGTCCATCGTCGCTACCGCGATGACGTCCGCCTCGACTCGCTTGACCCTGAGATAGACAGGGTGGCAGTGGTGTCACGTGCTCGTCTCAGCGTCCGTCGTCGCTATCGCGATGACGTCCTCCTCGACTCGTGTTATCCTAAGATTGACAGGGTGGCAGTGGTTTCACGTGCTCGTCTCAGCATCCGTCGTCGCTACCGCGACGACGTCCGCCTCGACTCGCGTGACCCTAAGAAAGATAGGGTGGGAGTGGTGTCACGTGCTTCTCTCAGCGTCCCTCGTCGCTACCGCGACGATTTCTGCCTCGACTCGCGTGACCCAAAGATAGACAGGGTGGCAGTGGTGTCACGTGCTCGTCTCGGTGTACGTCGTCGCTACCGCGATGACGTCCGCCTCAACTCGCGTGACCGTAAGATAGAAAGGGTGGGAGTGGTGTTACGTGCTTGTCTCGGCATCCGTCGTCGCTACCGCGACGAAGTCTGCCTCGACTCGCTTGACCCTAAGATAGACAGGGTGGCAGTGGTGTCACGTGCTCGTCTCGGTGTCCGTCGTCGCTACCGCGATGACATTCGCCTCGACTCGTGTTACCCTAAGATAGACAGTGTGGCAGTGGTGTCACGTGCTTGTCTCAGCATCCGTCGTCGCTACTGCGACGACGTTCTCCTCGACTCGCATAACCCTAAGACAGGGTGGCACTGGTGTCACGTGCTCGTCTCGGCGTCCGTCGTCACTACCACGATGACGTTCGCCTCGACTCGTGTAACCCTATGACAGGGTGGCACTGGTGTCACGTGCTTGTCTCGGCGTCCGTCGTCACTACCGCGACGACGTCCGGCTCAACTCGTGTTACCTAAGACAGGGTGGCAGTGGTGTCACGTGCACGTCTCGGCGTCCGTCGTCGCTACCGCGACGATGTTCGCCTCGACTCGTGTTACCCTAAGATAAATAGGTTGGGAGTTGTGTCACGTGCTCGTCTCGGTGTCCGTCGACGCTACCGCGACGACGTCCGCCTCGACTCGCATTACCCTAAGATAGACAGGGTGGCAGTGGTGTCACGTGCTCGTCTCGGCGTCCGTCGTCGCTACCACGACGACGTCCGCCTCAACTCGCATGACCCTAAGATAGATAGGGTGCGAGTGGTGTCACGTGCTTGTCTCGGCGTCCGTCGTCGCTACCACGACGACGTCCGCCTCGACTCGCGTGACCGTAAGATAGACAGGGTGGCAGTGGTGTCACATGCTCGTCTCGGCGTCTGTCATCGCTACCGCGACGACGTCCGCCTCGACTCGCGTTACCCTAAAATAGTCAGGGTGGCAGTGGTGTCACGTGCTCGTCTCGGTGTCCGTCATCGCTACCGCGAAGATGTCCGCCTCGACTCGCGTTACACTAAGATAGACAGGGTGGCACAGGTGTCACGTGCTCGTCTCAGCGTCCGTCGTCGATACCGCGACAACGTCCGCCTCGACTCGCGTTACCCTAAAATAGACAGGGTGCTAGTGGTGTCACGTGCTCGTCTCGGCGTCCGTCGTCGCTACCGCGACGACGTCCCCCTCGACTCGCATTACACTAAGATAGACAGGGTGGCACTGGTGTCACATGCTCGTCTTGTCGTCCGTCGTTGCTACCGCGACGACGTCTGCCTCGACTCGCGTAACACTAAGACAGGGTCGCAGTGGTGTCACGTGCTCGTCTCGGCGTCCGTCGTCGCTACCGCGACGACGTCCGCCTCGACTCGCGTGACCCTAAGATAGACAGGGTGGCAGTGGTGTCACGTGCTCGTCTCGGTGTTCGTCGTCGCTACCTCGACGATGTCCACCTCGACTCGCGTGTCCCTAAGATAGAAAGGGTGGGAGTGGTGTCACGTGCTTATCTCGGAGTCCGTCGTCGCTACCGCGATGACGTCCGCCTCGAGTCGCGTGACACTAAGATAGACAGGGTGGCAGTGGTGTCACGTGCTCGTCTCGGCTTCCGTCGTCGCTACTGCGACGACGTCCGCCTCGACTCGTGTTACACTAAGATAGACAGGGTGGCAGTGGTGTCACGTGCTCGTCTCGGCGTCCGTCGTCCATCGTCGCTACCGCGATGACGTTCACCTCGACTCGCGTAACCCTAAGATAGGGTAGCGCTGGTCTCACGTGCTCGTCTCGGCATCCGTCGTCGCTTCCGCGACGACGTCCACCTCGACTCGCGTTACCCTAAGACAGGGTGGCAGTGGTGTCACGTGCACGTCTCGGCGTCCGTCGTCGCTACCGCGATGATGTCCTCCTCGACTTGCGTTACCCTAAGATAGACAGGGTGGCAGTGGTGTCATGTGCTTGTCTCGGCGTCCGTCGTCGCTACCGCGACGACTTCCGCCTTGAATCGCGTGACCCTAAGATAGATAGGGTGGGAGTGGTGTCACGTGCTTGTCTCGGCGTTCGTCGTCGCTACCGCGACGACGTCTGCCTCGACTCGCGTGACCCTAAGATAGACAGGGTGGTAGTGGTGTCACGTGGTCGTCTCAGCATCCGTCGTCGCTACCGCGACGACGTCTGCCTCGACTCGTGTAACACTATGACAGGGTGGCAGTGGTGTCACTTGCTCGTCTCGGCGTCCGTCGTCGCTACCGCGACGACATCCGCGTCGACTCGCGTGACCCAAAGATAGACAAGGTGGAAGTGCTGTCACGTGCTCGTCTCGGCGACCGTCGTCGCTACCACGATGACGTCCGCCTCGACTCACGCGACCCTAAGATAGAAAGGGTGGGAGTGGTGTCAGGTGCTTATCTCGGCGTCCGTCGTCAATACCGCGACGATGTCCGCCTCGACTCGCGTGACCCTAAGATAGACAGGGTGGCAGTGGTGTCACGTGCTCGTCTCGGCGTCCGTCGTCGCTACCGCGATGACGTCCACTTCGATTCGCGTTACCCTAAGACAGGGTGGCAGTGGTGTCACGTGCACGTCTCGGCGTCTGTCGTCGCTACCACGACGACGTCCGCCTCGACTCGCGTTACCCTAAGATAGACAGGGTGGCAGTGGTGTCACTTGCTCGTCTCGTCGTCCGTAGTCTCTACCGCGACGACATCCGCCTCGATTCGCGTTACCCTAAGATAGACAGGGTGGCAGTGGTGTCATGTGCTCGTCTCAGCATCCGTCGTCGCTACCGCGACGATGTTCGCCTCGACTCGCGTTACACTAAGATAGGGTGGCAGTGGTGTCACGTGCTCGTCTCGGCGTCCATCATCGCTACTGCGACGACGTTCGCCTCGATTCGCGTAACCCTAAGACAGGGTGGCACTGGTGTCACGTGCTCGTCTCGGCGTCCGTGGTCGCTACCGCGATGACATCCGCCTCGACTCACGTTACCCTTAGACAGGGCGGCAGTGGTGTCACGTGCTCATCTCGGCATCCATCGTCGCTACCGCGACGACATCCGCCTCGACTCGCATTACCCTAAGACAGGGTGGCTGTGGTGTCACGTGCTCGTCTCGGCGTCCGTCGTCGCTACCGCGACGACGTCCGCCTCGACTCGCGTTACACTAAGATAGACAGGGTGGCACTGGTGTCACGTGCTGCTCTCGGCGTCCATCGTCGATACCGCGACAACGTCTGCCTCGACTCGCGTTACCCTAAAATAGACAGGGTGGCAGTGGTGTCACGTGCTCGTCTCGGCGTCCGTCGTCGCTACCGCGACGATGTCTGCCTCGACTCGCGTAACACTAAGACAGGGTGGCAGTGGTGTCACGTGCTCGTCTCGGCGTCTGTCGTCGCTACCGCGATGATGTCCGCCTCGACTCACGTGACCCTAAGATAGAAAGGGTGGCAGTGGTGTCATGAGCTCATCTCGGTGTCCGTCGTCGCTACCACGATGACGTCCGCCTCGACTCGCGTGACCCTAAGATAGACAGGGTGGCAGTGGTGTCACGTGCTCGTCTCGGCGTTCGTCGTCCGTCGTCGCTACCGCGATGACGTTCACCTCGACTCGCGTAACCCTAAGATAGGGTAGCACTGGTCTCACGTGCTTGTCTCCGTGTCCGGCATCGCTACCGCGAAGACGTCCACCTCGACTAACGTTACCCTAAGAAAGGGTGGCAGTGGTGTCACGTGCACGTCTCGGCGTCTGTCGTCGCTACCGCGACGACCTCCGCCTCGACTCGCATTACCCTAAGATAGACAGGGTGGCAGTGGTGTCACATGCTCGTCTCGTCATCCGTCGTCGGTACCGCGACGACGTCTGCCTCGACTCGCGTAACACTAAGACAGGGTGGCAGTGGTGTCACGTGCTCGTCTCGGCGTCCGTCGTCGCTACCACGACGACGTCCGCCTCAACTCTCATGACCCTAAGATAGATAGGGTGGGAGTGGTGTTAAGTGCTTGTCTCGGCATCCGTCGTCGCTACCGCAACAACGTCCGCCTCGACTCGCTTGACCCTAAGTTAGACAGGGTGGTAGTGGTGTCACGTGCTCGTCTCGGTGTCCGTCGTCGCTACCACGACGACATCCGCATCGACTCGCGTTACCCTAAGATAGACATGGTGGCAGTGGTGTCACGAGCTCGTCTCAGCATCCGTTGTCACTACCGCGACGATGTCTGCTTCGACTCGCGTTACACTAAGACAGGGTGGCAGTGGTGTCACGTGCTCGTCTCGGCGTCCGTCGTCGCTACTGCGACGATGTCCGCCTCAACTCTCATGACCCTAAGATAGATAGGGTGGGAGTGGTGTTATGTGCTTGTCTCGGCATCCGTCGTCGCTACCGCAACAACGTCCGCCTCGACTCGCTTGACCCTAAGTTAGACAGGGTGGTAGTGGTGTCACGTGCTCGTCTCGGTGTCCGTCGTCGCTACCACGACGACATCCGCATCGACTCGCGTTACCCTAAGATAGACATGGTGGCAGTGGTGTCACGAGCTCGTCTCAGCATCCGTTGTCACTACCGCGACGATGTCTGCTTCGACTCGCGTTACACTAAGACAGGGTGGCAGTGGTGTCACGTGCTCGTCTCGGCGTCCGTCGTCGCTACTGCGACGATGTTCGCCTCGACTCGTGTAACCCTAAGACAGGGTGGCACCGGTGTCACGTGCTTGTCTCGGCGTCCGTCGTCGCTACCGCGATAACGTCCGCCTCGACTCGCGTTACCCTAAGACAGGGCGGCAGTGGTGTCACATGCTCGTCTTGGCATCCGTCCTCGCTACCGCGATGACATCCGCCTCGACTCGCGTTACCCTAAGACAGGGTGGCAGTGGTGTAACGTGCTCGTCTCGGTGTCCGTCGTCGCTACCGCGATGATGTTGGCCTCGACTCGTGTAACCCTATGACAGGGTGGCACTGGTGTTACGTGCTCATCTCAGCGTCCGTCGTCTCTACCACGACGACGTCCGCCTCAACTCGTGTTACCTAAGACAGGGTGGCAGTGGTGTCACCTGCACGTCTCGGCGTCCGTCGTCGCTACCGCGACGATGCCCGCCTAGACTCGTGTTACCCTAAGATAGACAGGGTGGGAGTGGTGTCACATGCTCGTGTCGGCGTCCGTCTACACTACCGCGACGACGTCCGCCTCGACTCGCGTTACCCTAAGATAGACAGGGTGGCAGCAGTGTCACGTGCTCGTCTCGTCGTCCATCGTCACTACTGCAACGAGGTTCGCCTCGACTTGCATAACCCTAAGACAGGGTGTCAGTGGTGTCACGTGCTCGTCTCGTCGTACGTCGTCGCTACCGCGATGACGTCCGCCTCAACTCGCGTGACCCTAAGATAGCCAGGGTGGCGGTGGTGTCACGTGCTCGTCTCAGCGTACGTCGTCGCTACCGCGACGACTTCCGCCTTGACTCGCGTGACCCTAAGATAGATAGGGTGGGAGTGGTGTCACGTGCTTGTCTCGGCGTCCGTCGTCGCTACCGCGATGATGTCCGCCTCGACTCGCGTGACCCTAAGATAGACAGGGTGGCAGTGGAGTCACGCGCTCGTCCCGGCGTCCGTTGTCGCTACCGCAACGACGTCCGCCTCGACTCACGTTACCCTAAAATAGTCAGGGTGGCAGTGGTTTCACGTGCTCGTCTCGGCGTCCGTCGTCGCTACCGCGACGACATCCGCCTCGACTCGCATTACACAAAGATAGACAGGGTGGCACTGGTGTCACGTGCTCGTCTCGGTATCCGTCGTCGATACCGCGACATCGTCCGCCTCGACTCGCGATACCCTTAAATAGACAGGGTGGCAGCGGTGTCACGTGCTCGTCTCAGCGTCCGTCGTCGCTACCGCGACAACGTCCGCCTCGACTCGCGTTACACTAAGATAGACAAGGTGGCACTGGTGTCACGTGCTCGTCTCGTCGTCCGTCGTCGCTACCGCGACGACGTCTGCCTCGACTCGCGTAACACTAAGACAGGGTGGCAGTGGTTTCACGTGCTCGTCTCGGTGTCCGTCGTCGCTACCGCGACGACGTCTGCCTCAACTCGCTTGACCCTAAAATAAACAGGGTGGCAGTGGTGTCACGTGCTCGTCTCGGCGTCCGTCGTCGCTGCCGCGACGACATCCGCCTCGACTCGCGTTACCCTAAGATAGACAGGGTGGCATTGCTGTCACGTGCTCGTCTCAGCATCCGTCCTCGCTACCGCAACGACGTCCGCCTCGACTCGCGTTACACTAAGACCGGGTGGCATTGGTGTCACTTGCTCGTCTCGGCGTCCGTCGTCGCTACCGCGACGATGTTCGCCTCGACTCGCCTAACCCTAAGACAGGGTGATACTGGTGTCACGTGCTCGTCTCGGCGTCCATCGTCGCTACCACGATGATGTCCGCCTCGACTTGCGTTACCGTAAGACAGGGCGGAAGTGGAGTCACGTGCTCGTCTCAACGTCCGCCTCGACTCGCGTGACCCTAAGATAGACAGGGTGGCAGTGGTGTCACGGGCTCGTCTCGGCGTCCGTCGTCGCTACCACGACGATGTCCGCCTCGACTCGCGTGACCCTAAGATAGAAAGTGTGGCAGTGGTGTCACGTGCTCGTCTCGGCGTCCGTCGTCCAACGTCGCTACCACGACGATGTCCGCCTCGACTCGCATTACCCTAAGATAGACAGGGTGGCAGTGGTGTCATGTGCTCGTATCGGCGTCCGTCGTCCGTCGTCGCTACCGCGATGACGTTTGCCTCGACTCGCGTAACCCTAAGACAGGGAGGCACTGGTGTCACGTGCTCGTCTCAGTGTCCGTCGTCGCTACCGCGATGACGTCCGCCTCGACTCGCGTCACCCTAAGACAGGGCGGCAGTGGTGTCACGTGCTTGTCTTGGCATACGTCATCGCTACGGCGATGACGTCCGCCTCGACTCGCGTTACCCTAAGACAGGGTGGGAGTGGTGTCACGTGCACGTCTCGGCGTCCGTCGTCGCTACCGCGACGACGTCCGCGTCGACTCGCGTGACACTAAGATAGACAGGGTGGCAGTGGTGTCATGTGCTTGTCTCGGCGTCCGTCGTCGCTGCCGCGATGGTGTCCGCGTCGACTCGCGTTACCCTAAAATAGACAGGGTGGAAGTGGTGTCACATGCTCGTCTCGGCGTCCGTCGTCACTACCGCGACGACGTCCGCCTCCACTCGCGTTACACTAAGATAGACAGGGTGGCACTGGTGTCACGTGCTCGTCTCGGCGTTCGTCGTTGCTACCGCGGCGACGTCCACCTCGACTCGCGTTACCCTAAGATAGACTGGGTGGGAGTGGTGTCACGTGCTCGTCTCGGCATCCGTCGTCGCTACAGCGACGATGTCCGCCTCGACTCGCGTGACCCTAAGATAGACATGGTGGCAGTGGTGTCACGTGCTCGTCTCGGCGTCCGTCGTTGCTACCGCGATGACGGCCGCCTCGACTCGCGTGACCCCAACATAGACAGGGTGGGAGTAATGTCACGTGCTCGTCTCGGCGTCCGTCGTCGCTACCGCGATGACGTCCGCCTCGACTCGCGTGACCCTAAGATAGACAGGGTGGCAGTGGTGTCACATGCTCGTCTCGGCGTCCGTCGTCGCTACCACGAAGACGTCCGCCTCGACTCGCGTGACCCTAAGATAGACAGGGTGGGAGTGGTGTCACATGCTCGTCTCGGCGTCCGTCGTCGCTACCGCGACGACATCCGCCTCGACTCGCGTTACCCTAAGACAGGCTGGCAGTGGTGTCACGTGCTCGTCTCGGTGTCCGTTGTGGCTACCGCGATGACGTCTACCTCGACTAACATTACACTAAGACAGGGTGGCAGTGGTGTCACGTGCTTGTCTCGGTGTCCATCGTCGCTACCGCGACGAAGTCCGCCTCGACTCGCGTGACTCTAAGATAGACAGTGTGGGAGTGGTGTTACGTGCTCGTCTCGGCGCCCGTCGTCGCTACCGCGACGACGTCCGCCTCGACTCGCGTTACCCTAAGACAGGGTGGCAGTGGTGTCACGTGCTCGTCTCGGCGTCCGTCGTTGCTACCGCGAGGACATCCGCCTCGACTCACGTTACCCTAAGATAGACAGGGTGGCAGTGGTCGACGTCTGCCTTGACTCGCGTTACCCTAAGACAGGGTGGTAGTGGTGTCACGTGCTCGTCTCAGCGTCCGTCGTCGCTACAGCGACAACGTCCGCCTCGACTCGCGTTACCCTAAGACAAGGTGGCAGTTGTGTCACGTGCTCGTCTCGGTGGTCGTCGTCGTTACCGCGACGACGTTCGTCTCGACTCGCGTTACCCTAAGATAGGCAGGGTGGCAGTGGTGTAACGTGCTCGTCTCGGTGTCCGTCGTCGCTACCACGATGACGTTCGCCTCGACTCGTGTAACCCTATGACAGGGTGGCACTGGTGTTACGTGCTCGTCTCAGCGTCCGTCGTCGCTACCGCGACGACGTCCGGCTCAACTCGTGTTACCTAAGACAGGGTGGCTGTGGTGTCACGTGCACGTGTCGGCGTCCGTCGTCGCTACTGCGACGATGTCCGCCTCGACTCGTGTTACCCTAAGATAGACAGGGTGCGAATGGTGTCACGTGCTTGTGTCGGCGTCCGTCTACGCTACCGCAACGACGTCCGCCTCGACTCGCGTTACCCTAAGATAGACAGGGTGGCAGCGGTGTCACGTGCTCGTCTTGTCGTCCGTCGTCACTACTGCAATGACGTTCGCCTCGACTTGCGTAACCCTAAGACAGGGTGGCAGTGGTGTCACGTGCTTGTCTCGTCGTACGTCGTCGCTACCGCGATGACGTCCGCCTCAACTCGCGTGACCCTAAGATAGACAGGGTGGCAGTGGTGTCACGTGCTCGTCTCAGCGTCCGTCGTCGCTACCGCGACGAATTCCGCCTCGACTCGCTTGACCCTAAGATAGATAGGGTGGGAGTGGTGTCACATGCTTGTTTCGGCGTCCGTCGTCGCTACCGTGATGACATCCGCCTCGACTCGCGTTACCCTAAGATAGACAGGGTGGCACTGTTGTCACGTGCTTGTCTCGGCGTCCGTCGTCGATACCGCGACAACGTCCGCCTCGAGTCGCGTTACCCTAAAATAGACAGGGTGGCAGTGGTGTCACGTGCTCGTCTCAGTGTCCGTCGTCGCTACCGCGACGACGTCTGCCTCGACTCGCGTTACACTAAGATAGACAAGGTGGCACTGGTGTGACGTGCTCGTCTTGTCGTCCGACGTCGCTACCGCGACGACGTCTGCCTCGACTCGCGTAACACTAAGACAGGGTGGCAGTGGTGTCACGTGCTCGTCTCGGCGACCGTCGTCGCTACAGCGACGACATCTGCCTCAACTCGCTTGACCCTAAGATAAACAGGGTGGCAGTGGTGTCATGTGCTCGTCTCGGCGTCCGTCGTCGCTACCGCGACCACATCCGCCTTGACTCGCGTCACCCTAAGATAGACAGGGTGGCATTGCTGTCACGTGCTCGTCTCAGCATCCGTCCTCGCTACCGCGACGACGTCCGCCTCGACTCACGTTACACTAAGACAGGGTGGCAGTGGTGTCACTTGCTCGTCTCGGCTAACCCTAAGACAGGGTGATACTGGTGTCACGTGCTCGTCTCGGCATCCATCGTCGCTACCATGATGACGTCCGCCTCGACTCGCGTTACCGTAAGATAGGGCGGCAGTAGAGTCACGTGCTCGTCTCGACGTCCGCCTCGACTCGCGTGACCCTAAGATAGACAGGGTGGCAGTGGTGTCACGTGCTCGTCTCGTCGTCCGTCGTCACTACCACGATGATGTTCGCCTCGACTCGCGTGACCCTAAGATAGAAAGTGTGGCAGTGGTGTCACGTGCTCGTCACGGCGTCCGTCGTCCATCGTCGCTACCACGACGATGTCTGCCTCGACTCGCATTACCCTAAGATAGACAGGGTGGCAGTGGTGTCATGTGCTCGTCTCGGCATCCATCGTCCATCGTCGCTACCGCGATGACGTTCGCCTCGACTCGCGTAACCCTAAGACAGGGTGGCACTGGTGTCACGTGCTCGTCTCGGCGTCCGTCGTCGCTACCGCGATGACGTCTGCCTCGACTCGCGTTACCCTAAGACAGGGCGGCAGTGGTGTCACGTGCTAGTCTTGGCATCCGTCATCGCTACCGCGACGATGTCCGCCTCGACTCGCGTTACCCTAAGATAGGGTGGGAGTGGTGTCACGTGCACGTCTCGGCGTCCGTCGTCGCTACCGCGACGACGTCCGCGTCGACTCGCGTGACACTAAGATAGACAGGGTGGCAGTGCTGTCATGTGCTTGTCTCGGCGTCCGTCGTCGCTACCGCGACGATGTCCGCGTCGACTCGCGTTACCCTAAAATAGACAGGGTGGCAGTGGTGTCACGTGCTCGTCTCGGCATCCGTCGTCACTACCGCGACGACGTCCGCCTCGACTCACGTTACACTAAGATAGACAGGGTGGCACTGGTGTCACGTGCTCGTCTCGGCGTCCGTCGTCGCTACCGCGACGACGTTCACCTCGACTCGCGTTACCCTCAGATAGACTGGGTGGGAGTGGTGTCATGTGCTCGTCTTGGCATCCGTCGTCGCTACAGCGACGACGTCCACCTCGACTCGCGTGGCCCTAAGGTAGACATGGTGGCAGTGGTGTCACGTGCTCGTCTCGGCGTCTGTCGTTGCTACCGCGATGACGGCCGCCTCGACTCGCGTGACCCCAACATAGACAGGGTGGGAGTAATGTCACGTGCTCGTCTCGGCGTCCGTCGTCGCTACCGCGATGACGTCCGCCACGACTCGCGTGACCCTAATATAGACAGGGTGGCAGTGGTGTCACATGCTCGTCTCGGTGTCCATCGTCGCTACCACGAAGACGTCCGCCTCGACTCGCGTGACCCTAAGATAGACAGGGTGGGAGTGGTGTCACATGCTTGTCTCGGCGTCCATCGTCGCTACCGCGACGACGTCCGCCTCGACTCGCGGTCCCCTAAGACAGGGTGGCAGTGGTGTCACATGCTCGTCTCGGCATCCGTTGTCGCTACCGCGATGACGTCCACCTCGACTCACATTAAACTAAGACAGGGTGACAGTGGTGTCACGTGCTTGTCTCGGTGTCCGTCATCGCTACCGCGATGAAGTCCGCCTCGACTCGCGTGACTCTAAGATAGACAGTGTGGGAGTGGTGTCACGTGCTCGTCTCGGCGCCCGTCGTCGCTACCGCGATGACGTCCGCCTCGACTCGCATGACCGTAAGATAGACAAGGTGGCATTGGATGGAAAGTGTGTCACGTGCTCGTCTCGGGTCCGTCGTTGCTACCGCGATGACATCCGCCTCGACTCACGTTACCCTAAGATAGACAGGGTGGCGAGTGGTCGATGTCCGCCTCGACTCGCGTACCCTAAGACAGGGGTGGCAGTGGTGTCACGTGCTCGTCAACAGCGTCCGTGTCGCTACCGCGACGACGTCCGCCTCGACTCGTGTGTACACTAAGACAGGGGTGGCAGTGTGTCACTTGCTCGTCTCGGCGTCCGTCGTCGCTACAGCGACAACGTCCGCCTCGACTCGCGTTACCCTAAGACAAGGTGGCAGTTGTGTCACGTGCTCGTCTCGGTGGTCGTCATCGTTACCGCGACGATGTCCGTCTCGACTCGCGTTACCCTAAGATAGACAGGGTGGCAGTGGTGTAACATGCTCGTCTCGGTGTCCGTCGTTGCTACCGCGATGACGTTTGCCTCGACTCGTGTAACCCTATGACAGGGTGGCACTGGTGTTACGTGCTCGTCTCAGCGTCCGTCGTCGCTACCGCGACGACGTCCGCCTCAACTCGTGTTACCTAAGACAGGGTGGCAGTGGTGTCACGTGCACGTCGCGGCGTCCGTCGTCGCTACCGCGACGATGTCCGCCTCGACTCGTGTTACCCTAAGATAGACAGGGTGCGAGTGGTGTCATGTGCTTGTGTCGGTGTCCGTCTACGCTACCGCGACGACGTCCGCCTCGACTCGCGTTACCCTAAGATAGACAGGGTGGCAGCGGTGTCACATGCTCGTCTCGTCGTCCGTCGTCACTACTGTAACGACGTTCGCCTCGACTTGCGTAACCCTAAGACAGGGTGGCAGTGGTGTCACGTGCTCGTCTCGTCGTACGTCGTCGCTACCGCGATGACGTCCGCCTCAACTCGTGTGACCCTAAGATAGACAGGGTGGCAGTGGTGTCACGTGCTCGTCTCAGCGTCCGTCGTCGCTACCGCGACGACTTCCGCCTCGACTTGCGTGACCCTAAGATAGATAGGGTGGGAGTGGTGTCACATGCTTGTCTCGGCGGCCGTCGTCGCTATCGCGACGACGTCCGCCTCGACTCGCGTGACACTAAGATAGACAGGGTGGCAGTGGAGTCACGTGCTCGTCTCGGTGTCCGTCGTCACTACCGCGACGACGTCCGCCTCGACTCACGTTACCCTAAAATAGTCAGGGTGGCAGTGGTGTCACGTGCTCTACTCGGCGTCCATCGTCGCTACCGCGATGACGTCGGCCACGACTCACGTTATCCTAAAATAGTCAGGGTGGCAGTGGGTCATGAGCTCGTCTCGGCGTCCGTCATCGCTACCGCGACGACGTCCGCCTCGACTCACGTTACCCTAAAATAGTCAGGGTGGCAGTGGTGTCACGTGCTCGTCTCGGCGTCCGTCGTTGCTACTGTGACGAGATCCGCCTCGACTCACGTTACACTAAGATAGACAGGGTTGCACTGGTGTCACGTGCTCGTCTCGGCGTCCGTCGTCGATACCGCGACAACGTCCGCCTCGATTCGCGTTACCCTAAAATAGGCAGGGTGGCAGTGGTGTCACGTGCTCGTCTCAGCGTCCTTCGTCGCTACCGCGACGACGTCCGCCTCGACTCGCGTTACACTAAGATAGACAATGTGGCACTGGTGTCACGTGCTCGTCTCGTCGTCCGTCGTCGCTAACGCGACGACGTCTGCCTTGACTCGCGTAACACTAAGACAGGGTCGCAGTGGTGTCACGTGCTCGTCTCGGCGTCCGTCGTCGCTACCGCGACGACGTCTAACTCAACTCGCTTGACCCTAAGATAAACAGGGTGGCAGTGGTGTCACGTGCTCGTCTCGACGTCCGTCGTCGCTACCGCGACGGCATCCGCCTCGACTCGCGTTACCCTAAGATTGACAGGGTGGCATTGCTGTCATCTGCTCATCTCAGCATCCGTCCTCGCTACCGCGACGTCGTCCGCCTCGACTTGCGTTACACTAAGACAGGGTGGCAGTGGTGTCACTTGCTCGTCTCGTCGTCCGATGTCGCTACCGCGACGACGTTCGCCTCGACTCGCCTAACCCTAAGACAGGGTGATACTGGTGTCACGTGCTCGTCTCGGCGTCCGTCGTCGCTACCACGATGACGTCCACGTCGACTCGCGTTACCGTAAGACAGGGCGGTAGTTGAGTCACGTGCTCGTCTCGACGTCCGCCTCGACTCGCGTGACCCTAAGATAGACAGGGTGGCAGTGGTGTCACGTGCTCGTCTCGGCGTCCGTCGTCGCTACCACGATGATGTCCGCCTCGACTCACGTGACCCTAAGATAGAAAGTGTGGCAGTGGTGTTACGTGCTCGTCTCAGCGTCCGTCATTCGTCGTCGCTACCGTGATGACGTCCGCCTCGACTCGCGTGACCCTAAGATAGACAGGGTGGCAGTGGTGTCGCGTGCTCGTCTCGGCGTCCGTCGTCGCTACCGCGACGACGTCCGCGTCGACTCGCATTACCCTAAGATAGACAGGGTGGCAGTGGTGTCATGTGCTCATCTCGGCGTCCGTCGTCCGTCGTTGCTACTGCGATGACGTTCGCCTCGACTCGCGTAACCCTAAGACAGGGTGGCACTGGTGTCACGTGCTCGTCTCGGCGTCCGTCGTCGCTACCGCGATGACGTCCGCCTCGACTCGCGTTACCCTAAGACAGGGCGGCAGTGTTGTCACGTGCTCGTCTTGGCATCCGTCATCGCTACCGCGATGACGTCCGCCTCGACTCGCGTTGCCCTAAGACAGGGTGGGAGTGGTGTCACGTGCACATCTCGGCGTCCGTCGTCGCTACCGCGACGACGTCCACGTCGACTCGTGTGACACTAAGATAGACAGGGTGGCAGTGGTGTCAAGTGCTTGTCTCGGCGTCCGTCGTCGCTACTGCGACGATGTCTGCGTCGACTCGCGTTACCCTAAAATAGACAGGGTGGCAGTGGTGTCACGTGCTCGTCTCGGCATCCGTCGTCACTACCGCGATGACGTCCGCCTCGACTCGCGTTACACTAAGATAGACAGGGTGGCACTGGTGTCACGTGCTCGTCTCGGCGTCCGTCGTTGCTACCGCGATGACGTCCACCTCGACTCGCGTTACCCTAAGATAGACTGGGTGGGAGTGGTGTCACGTGCTCGTCTCGCCATCCGTCGTCGCTACAGCGACGACGTCCGCCTCGACTCGCGTGACTTTAAGATAGACATGGTGGCAGTGGTGTCACGTGCTCGTCTCGGCGTCCGTCGTTGCTACCGCGATGACGGCCGCCTCGACTCGTGTGACCCCAACATAGACAGGGTGGGAGTAATGTCACGTGCTCGTCTCGGCGTCCGTCGTCGCTACCGCGATGACGTCCGCCTTGACTCGCGTGACCCTAAGATAGACAGGGTGGCAGTGGTGTCACGGGCTCGTCTCGGCGTCCGTCGTCGCTACCACGAAGACGTCCGCCTCGACTCATGTGACCCTAAGATAGACAGGGTGGGAGTGGTGTCACATGCTCGTCTCGGCGTCCATCGTCGCTACCGTGACGATGTCCGCCTCGACTCGCGTTACCCTAAGACAGGGTGGCAGTGGTGTCACGTGTTCGTCTCGGCGTCCGTCGTCGCTACAGCGACAACGTCCGCCTCGACTCGCGTTACCCTAAGACAAGGTGGCAGTTGTGTCACGTGCTCGTCTCGGTGGTCGTCGTCGTTACCGCAACGACGACCATCTCGACTCGCGTTACCCTAAGATAGACAGGGTGGCAGTTGTGTAACGTGCTCGTCTCGGTGTCCGTCGTCGTTACCACGATGACGTTCGCCTCGACTCGTGTAACCCTATGACAGGGTTGCACTGGTGTTACGTGCTCATCTCAGCGTCCGTCGTCGCTACCGCGACGACGTCCGCCTCAACTCGTGTTACCTAAGACAGGGTGGCAGTGGTGTCACGTGCACATCTCGGCGTCCGTCATCGCTACCGCGACGATGTCCGCCTCGACTGGTGTTACCCTAAGATAGACAGGGTGCGAGTGGTGTCACGTGCTTGTGTCGGCGTCCGTCTACGCTACCGCGACGACGTCCGGCTCGACTCGCGTTACCCTAAGATAGACAGGGTGGCAGCGGTGTCACGTGCTCGTCTCATCGTCCGTCGTCACTACTGCAATGACGTTCACCTCGACTTGCGTAACCCTAAGACAGGGTGGCAGTGGTGTCACGTGCTCGTCTCGTCGTACGTCGTCGCTACCGCGATGACGTCCGCCTCAACTCGCGTGACCCTAAGATAGACAGGGTGGCAGTGGTGTCACATGCTCGTCTCATCGTATGTCGTCGCTACCGCGACGACGTCCGGCTCGACACGCGTTACACTAAGATAGACAGGGTGGCACTGGTGTCACGTGCTCGTCTCGGCGTCCGTCATCGCTACCGCGACGACATCCGCCTCGACTCGCGTTACCCTAAGACAGGGTGGGAGTGGTGTCACGTGCACGTCTCGGCATCCATCGTCGCTACCGCGACGACGTCCGCGTCTACTCGCGTGACACTAAGATAGAAAGGGTGGTAGTGGTGTCATGTGCTTGTCTCGGCGTCCGTCATCGCTACCGCGACGATGTCCGCGTCGACTCGCGTTACCCTAAAATAGACAGGGTGGCAGTGGTGTCACGTGCTCGTCTCGGCGTCCGTCGTCACTACAGTGACGACGTCCGCCTCGACTCGCGTTACACTAAGATAGACAGGGTGGCACTGGTGTCACGTGCCCGTCTCGGCGTCCGTCGTTGCTACCGCGACGACATCCACCTTGACTTGCGTTACCCTAAGATAGACTGGGTGGGATTGGTGTCACGTGCTCGTCTCGGCATCCGTCGTCGCTACAGCGACGACGTCCGCCTTGACTCGCGGGACCCTAAGATAGACATGGTGGCAGTGGTGTCACGTGCTCGTCTCGGCGTCCGTCGTCGCTACCGCGATGACGGCCGCCTCGACTCGCGTGACCCGAACATAGGCAGGGTGGGAGTAATGTCACGTGCTCGTCTCGATGTCCGTCGTCGCTACCGCGATGACGTCTGCCTCAACTCGTGTGACCCTAAGATAGACAGGGTGGCAGTGGTGTCACATGCTCGTCTCGGTGTCCGTCGTCGCTACCGCGATGACGTTCGCCTCGACTCGTGTAACCCTATGACAGGGTGGCACTGGTGTTACGTGCTCGTCTCAGCGTCCGTCGTCGCTACCGCGACGACGTCCGCCTCAACTCGTGTTACCTAAGACAGGGTGGCAGTGGTGTCACGTGCACGTCTCGGCGTCCGTCATCGCTACCGCGACGATGTCCGCCTCGACTCGTGTTACCCTAAGATAGACAGGGTGCGAGTGGTGTCACGTGCTTGTGTCGTCGTCCGTCTACGCTACCACGACGACGTCCGCCTCGACTCGCGTTACTCTAAGATAGACAGGGTGGCAGCGGTGTCACGTGCTCGTCTCATCGTCCGTCGTCACTACTGCAACGACGTTCACCTCGACTGGCGTAACCCTAAGACAGGGTGGCAGTGGTGTCATGTGCTCGTCTCGTCGTACGTCGTCGCTACCGCGATGACGTCCGCCTCAACTCCCGTGACCCTAAGATAGACAGGGTGGCAGTGGTGTCACGTGCTCATCTCAGCGTCCGTCGTCGCTACCGTGACGACTTCCGCCTCGACTCGCGTGACCCTAAGATAGATAGGGTGGCAGTGGAGTCACGTGCTTGTCTCGGCGTCCGTCGTCGCTACCGCGACGACATCCGCCTCGACTCACGTTACCCTAAAATAGACAGGGTGGCAGTGGTGTCACGTGCTCGTCTCAGCGTCCGTCGTCGCTACCGCGACGACGTCCGCCTCGACTTGCGTTACACTAAGATAGACAAGGTGGCACTGGTGTCACGTGCTCGTCTCGTCGTCCGTCGTCGCTACCGCGACGACGTCAGCCTCGACTCACGTAACACTAAGACAGGGTGGCAGTGGTGTCACGTGCTCGTCTCGGCGTCCGTCGTCGATACCGCGATGGCGTCCGTCGTCGATACCGCGATGGCGTCCGTCGTCGATACCGCGATGGCGTCCGCCTCGACTCGCGTTACCCTAAAATAGACAGGGTGGCAGTGGTGTCACGTGCTCGTCTCAGCGTCCGTCGTCGCTACCGCGACGACGTCCGCCTCGACTCGCGTTACACTAAGATAGATAGGGTGGCACTGGTGTCACGTGCTCGTCTCGGTGTCCGTCGTCGCTACCGCGACGACATCCGCCTCGACTCGCGTTACCCTAAGATAGACAGGGTGGCATTGCTGTCACGTGCTCGTCTCAGCATCCGTCCTCGCTACCGCGACGACGTCCGCCTCGACTCGCGTTACACTAAGACAGGGTGGCAGTGGTGTCACTTGCTCGTCTCGGCGTCCGTCGTCGCTACCGCGATGACGTTCGCCTCGACTCGCCTAACCCTAAGACAGGGTGATACTGGTGTCACGTGCTCGTCTCGGCGTCCGTCGTCGCTACCACGATGACGTCCGCCTCGACTCGCGTTACCGTAAGACAGGGCGGCAGTGGAGTCACGTGCTCGTCTCGACGTCCGCCTTGACTCGCGTGACCCTAAGATAGACAGGGTGGCAGTGGTGTCACGTGGTCGTCTCGGCGTCCGTCGTCGCTACCACGATGATGTCCGCCTCGACTCACGTGACCCTAAGATAGAAAGCGTGGCAGTTGTGTCACGTGCTCGTCTCGGCGTCCGTCGTCCGTCGTCGCTACCGCGATGCTGTCCGCCTCGACTCGCGTGACCCTAAGATAGACAGGGTGGCAGTGGTGTCACGTGCCCGTCTTGGTGTCCGTCGTCGCTACCGCGACGATGTCCGCCTCGACTCGCATTACCCTAAGATAGACAGGGTGGCAGTGGTGTCATGTGCTCGTCTCGGCGTCCGTCGTCGCTACCGCGATGACGTTCGCCTCGACTCGCGTAACCTAAGACAGGGTGGCATGGTGTCACGTGCTCGTCTCGGCGCCCGTCGTCGCTACCGCGACGACGTCCGCTCGACTCGCGTTACCCAAGACAGGGCGGCAGTGGTGTCACGTGCTCGTCTTGGCATCCGTCATCGCTACCGCGACGACATCCGCCTCGACTCGCGTTACCCTAAGACAGGGTGGGAGTGGTGTCACGTGCACGTCTCGGCATCCATCGTCGCTACCGCGACGACGTCCGCGTCTACTCGCGTGACACTAAGATAGACAGGGTGGTAGTGGTGTCATGTGCTTTTCTCGGCGTCCGTCGTCGCTACCGCGACGATGTCCGCGTCGACTCGCGTTACCCTAAAATAGACAGGGTGGCAGTGGTGTCACGTGCTCGTCTCGGCGTCCGTCGTCACTACCGTGACGACGTCCGCCTCGACTCGCGTTACACTAAGATAGACAGGGTGGCACTGGTGTCACGTGCCCGTCTCGGCGTCCGTCGTTGCTACCGCGACGACATCCACCTCGACTTGCGTTACCCTAAGATAGACTGGGTGGGATTGGTGTCACGTGCTCGTCTCGGCATCCGTCGTCGCTACAGCGACGACGTCCGCCTTGACTCGCGGGACCCTAAGATAGACATGGTGGCAGTGGTGTCACGTGCTCGTCTCGGCGTCCGTCGTCGCTACCGCGATGACGGCCGCCTCGACTCGCGTGACCCCAACATAGACAGGGTGGAAGTAATGTCACGTGCTCGTCTCGACGTCCGTCGTCGCTACCACGATGACGTCCGCCTCGACTCGCGTGACCCTAAGATAGACAGGGTGGCAGTGGTGTCACATGCTCGTCTCGGCGTCCGTCGTCGCTACCACGAAGACGTCCACCTCGACTCGCGTGACCCTAAGATAGACAGGGTGGGAGTGATGTCACATGCTCGTCTCGGCGTCCGTCGTCGCTACCGCGACGACGTCCGCCTCGACTCGCGTTACCCTAAGACAAGGTGGCAGTGGTGTCACGTGCTCGTCTCGGCGTCCGTTGTCGCTATCGCGATGACGTCCACCTCGACTCACATTACACTAAGACAGGGTGGCAGTGGTGTCACGTGCTTGTCTTGGTGTCCGTCGTCGCTACCGCGACGAAGTCCGCCTCCACTCGCATGACTCTAAGATAGACAGTGTGGGAGTGGTGTCATGTGCTCGTCTCGGCGCCCGTCGTCGCTACCGCGACGACGTCCGCCTCGACTCGCGTGACCCTAAGATAGACAAGGTGGAAGTGGTGTCTCGTGCTCGTCTCGGCGTCCGTCGTTGCTACCGCGATGACATCCGCCTCGACTCACGTTACCCTAAGATAGACAGGGTGGCAGTGGTGTCACGTGCTCGTCTCAGCGCCGTCGTCGCTACCGCGATGACTTCCGGCTCGACTCGCGTGACCCTAAGATAGATAGGGTGGGAGTGGTGTCACGTGCTTGTTTCGGCGTCCGTCGTCGCTACCGTGATGACATCCGCCTCGACTCACGTTACCCTAAAATAGTCAGGGTGGCAGTGGTGTCACGTGCCCGTCTTGGTGTCCGTCGTCGCTACCGCGACGATGTCCGCCTCGACTCGCATTACCCTAAGATAGACAGGGTGGCAGTGGTGTCATGTGCTCGTCTCGGCGTCCGTCGTCGCTACCGCGATGACGTTTGCCTCGACTCGCGTAACCCTAAGACAGGGTGGCACTGGTGTCACGTGCTCGTCTCGGCGCCCGTCGTCGCTACCGCGACGACGTCCGCCTCGACTCGCGTTACCCTAAGACAGGGCGGCAGTGGTGTCACGTGCTCGTCTTGGCATCCGTCATCGCTACCGCGACGACATCCGCCTCGACTCGCGTTACCCTAAGACAGGATGGGAGTGGTGTCACGTGCACGTCTCGGCGTCCATCATCGCTACCGCGACGACGTCCGCGTCTACTCGCGTGACACTAAGATAGACAGGGTGGCAGTGGTGTCATGTGCTTGTCTCGGCGTCCGTCGTCGCTACCGCGACGATGTCCGCGTCGACTCGCATTACCCTAAAATAGACAGGGTGGCAGTGGTGTCACGTGCTCGTCTCGGCGTCCGTCGTCACTACCGTGACGACGTCCGCCTCGACTCGCGTTACACTAAGATAGACAGGGTGGCACTGGTGTCACGTGCTCGTCTCGGCATCCGTCGTTGCTACCGCGACGACATCCACCTCGACTTCCGTTACCCTAAGATAGACTGGGTGGCGATGGGTCACGTGCTGTCAGGCATCCGTCGTCGCTACAGCGATGACGTCGCCCTTGACTCGCGGGACCTAAGATAGACATGGTGGCAGTGGTGTCATGTGCTCGTCGGCGTCCGTCGTCGCTACCGCGATGACGGCCGCCTCGATCGCGTGACCCCAACATAGACAGGGTGGAAGTAATGTCACGTGCTCGTCTCGACGTCCGTCGTCGCTACCGCTATGACGTCCGCCTCGACTCGCGTGACCTAAGATAGACAGTGGTGGCAGTGGTGTCACATGCTCGTCTCGGCGTCCGTGTCGCTACCACGAAGACGTCCACCTCGACTCGGTGACCCTAAGAAAGACAGGGTGGGAGTGATGTCACATGCTGTCTCGGCCGTCGTCGCTACAGCGACGACGTCCGCCTCGACTGCGTTACCATAACAGGGTGGCAGTGGTGTCCCGTGCTCGTTAGGAGTCCGTGTCGATACCGACGATGAAGTCCCTCGACTCACATTACACTAAGACAGGGTGGCAGTGGTGTCACGTGCTTGTCTCGGTGTCCGTCGTCGCTACCGCGATGAAGTCCGCCTCCACTCGCGTGACTCTAAGATAGACAGTGTGGGAGTGGTGTCATGTGCTCGTCTCGGCGCCCGTCGTCGCTACTGCGACGACGTCCGCCTCGACTCGCGTGACCCTAAGATAGACAAGGTGGAAGTGGTGTCACGTGCTCGTCTCGGCGTCCGTCATTGCTACCGCGATGACATCCGCCTCGACTCACGTTACCCTAAGATAGACAGGGTGGCAGTGGTGTCACGTCCTCGTCTCAGTGTCCGTCGTCGCTACCGCGATGACTTCCGCCTCGACTCGCGTGACCCTAAGATAGATAGGGTGGGAGTGGTGTCACGTGCTTGTTTCGGAGTCCGTCGTCGCTACCGTGATGACATCCGCCTCGACTCACGTGACCCTAAGATAGATAGGGTGGCAGTGGAGTCACGTGCTCGTCTCGGCGTCCGTCGTCGCTACCGCGACGACGTCTGCCTCGACTCACGTTACCCTCAAATAGTCAGGGTGGCAGTGGTGTCACGTGCTTGTCTCGGCGTCCGTCGTCTCTACCGCGATGACATCCGCCTCGACTCGGGTTACACTAAGATAGATAGGGTGGCACTGGTGTCACGTGCTCGTCTCGGAGTCCGTCGTTGCTAACGCGACGACGTCCGCCTCGACTCGCGTTACCCTAAAATAGACAGGGTGGCAGTGGTGTCACGTGCTCGTCTCATCGTCCGTCGTTGCTACCGTGACGACGTCCGCCTCGACTCACGTTACACTAAGATAGACAAGGTGGCACTGGTGTCACGTGCTTGTCTTGTCGTCCGTCGTCGCTACCGCGACGATGTCTGCCTCGACTCGTGTAACACTAAGACAGGGTGGCAGTGGTGTCACGTGCTCGTCTCGGTGTTCGTCGTCGCTACCGCGACGATGTCTGCCTCAACTCGCTTGACCCTAAGATAAACAGGGTGGCAGTGGTGTCACGTGCTCGTCTCGCCGTCCGTCGTCGCTACCGCGACGACATCCGCCTCGACTCGCGTTACCCTAAGATAGACAGGGTGGCATTGCTGTCACATGCTCGTCTCAGCATCCGTCCTCGCTACCGCGACGACGTCCACCTCGACTCGCGTTACACTAAGACAGGGTGGCAGTGGTGTCACTTGCTTGTCTCGGCGTCCGTCGTCGCTACCGCGACGACGTCTGCCTCAACTCGCTTGACCCTAAGATAAACAGGGTGGCAGTGGTATCACGTGCTCGTCTCGGCGTCCGTCGTCGCTACCGCGATGACATACGCCTCGACTCGCGTTACCCTAAGATAGACAGGGTGGCATTGCTGTCATGTGGTCGTCTCAGCATCCGTCCTCGCTACCACGATGACGTCCGCCTCGACTCACGTTACCGTAAGATAGGGCGGCTGTGGAGTCATGTGCTCGTCTCGACATCCGCCTTGACTCGCGTGAACCTAAGATAGACAGGGTGGCAGTGGTGTCACATGCTCGTCTCGGCGTCCGTCCTTGCTACCACGATGATGTCCGCCTCGACTCGCGTGACCCTAAGATAGAAAGTGTGGCAGTGGTGTCACGTGCTCGTCTCGGCGTCCGTCGTCCGTCGTCGCTACCGCGATGACGTCCGCCTCGACTAGCGTGACGCTAAGATAGACATGGTGGCAGTGGTGTCACATGCTCGTCTCGGCGTCCGTCGTCGCTACCGCGACGACGTCCGCCTCGACTCGCATTACCCTAAGATAGACAGGGTGGCAGTGGTGTCATGTGCTCGTCTCGGCGTCCGTCGTCCATCGTCCGTCGTCGCTACTGCGATGATGTTAGCCTCGACTCGTCTAACCCAAAGACAGGGTGGCACTCGTGTCACGTGCTCGTCTCGGCGTCCATCGTCGCTACCGCGATGACGTCCACCTCGACTTGCGTTACCCTAAACAGGGCGGCAGTGGTGTCACGTGCTCGTCTTGGCATTCGTCATCGCTACCGTGATGACATCCGCCTCGACTCAAGTTACCCTAAGACAGGGTGGGAGTGGTGTCACGTGCACGTCTCGGCGTCCGTCGTCGCTACCGCGACGGCCTCCGCATCGACTCGCGTGACACCAAGATAGACAGGGTAGCAGTGGTGTCATGTGCTTGTCTCGGCATCCGTCGTCGCTACCGCCTCGACTCGCGTTACACTAAGATAGACAGGGTGGCACTGGTGTCACGTGCTCGTCTCGGCGTCCGTCGTCGCTACCGCGATGACGTCCACCTCGACTCGCGTTACCCTAAGATAGACTGGGTGGGAGTGGTGTCACGTGCTCGTCTCGGCATCCGTCGTCGCTACAGCGACGACGTCCGCCTTGACTCGCGTGACCCTAAGATAGTCATGGTGGCAGTGGTGTCACGTGCTCGTCTCGGCGTCCGTCGTCGCTACCGCGGTGACGGCCGCCTCGACTCGCGTGACCCCAACATAGACATGGTGGGAGTAATGTCACATGCCCGTCTCGGCGTCTGTCGTCGCAACCGCGATGACGTCCGCCTCGACTCGCATGACCCTAAGATAGACAGGGTGGCAGTGGTGTCACATGCTCGTCTCGGTGTCCATCGTCGCTACCACGAAGACGTCCGCCTCGACTCGCGTGACCCTAAGATAGATAGGGTGGGAGTGGTGTCACATGCTCGTCTCGGCGTCCGTCGTCGCTACCGCGACGACGTCCGCCTCGACTCGCGTTACCCTAAGACAGGGTGGCAGTGGTGTCACGTGTTCGTCTCGGCGTCCGTTGTCGCTACCGCGATGACGTCCACCTCGAGTCACATTACACTAAGACAGGGTGGCAGTGGTGTCACGTGCTTGTCTCGGCGTCCGTTGTCGCTACCGCGATGACGTCCGCCTCGACTCGCGCGACTCTAAGATAGACAGTGTCGGAGTGGTGTCACGTGCTCGTCTCGGCGCCCGTCGTCGCTACCGCGACGACGTCCGCCTCGACTCGCGTGACCCGAAGATAGACAAGGTGGAAGTGGTGTCACGTGCTCGTCTCGGCGTCCGTCGTTGCTACCGCGATGACATCTGCCTCGACTCACGTTACCGTAAGATAGACAGGGTGGCAGTGGTCGACGTCCGCCACGACTCGCGTTACCCTAAGACAGGGTGGCAGTGGTGTCACGTGCTTGTCTCGGCGTCCGTCGTCGCTACAGCGACAACGTCCGCCTCGACTCGCCTTACCCTAAGACAAGGTGGCAGTTGTGTCACGTGCTCGTCTCGGTGGTCGTCGTCGTTACCGCGACGACGTCCGTCTCGACCCGCGTTACCCTAAGATAGACAGGGTGGTAGTGGTGTCGCGTGCTCGTTTTGGTGTCCGTCGTCGCTTCCGCGACGACGTTTGCCTCGACTCGCGTAACCCTAAGACAGGGTGGCACTGGTGTCACGTGCTCATCTCGGCGTCCGTCGTTGCTACCACGACGACGTCCGCCTCGACTCGCGTTACCCTAAGATAGGGTGGCAGTGGTGTCACGTGCTCGTCTCGGCGTCCGTCGTCGCTACCGCGATGGTGTCCGCCTCGACTCGCATTACCCTAAGATAGACAGGGTGACAGTGGTGTCACGTGCTCGTCTCGGTGTCCGTCGTCGCTACCGCGATGATGTCCGCCTCGACTCGCGTGACCCTAAGATAGACATGGTGGCAGTGGTGTCACAAGCTCGTCTCGGCGTCCGTCGTCGCTACCGTGACGACGTCCGCCTCTTCTCGCATTACCCTAATATAGACAGGGATGCAGTGGTGTCATGTGCTCGTCTCGGCGTCTGTCGTCCGTCGTCCGTCGTCGCTACCGCGATGACGTTCGCCTCGACTCGCGTAACCCTAAGACAGGGTGGCACTGGTGTCACATGCTCGTCTGGGCGTCCATCGTCGCTACCGCGATGACGTCCGCCTCGACTTGCGTTACCCTAAGACAGGGCGGCAGTGGTGTCACGTGCTTGTCTTGGCATCCGTCATCGCTACCGCGACGACATCCGCCTCGACTCACGTTACCCTAAGACAGGGTGGGAGTGGTGTCACGTGCACGTCTCGGCGTCCGTCGTCGCTACCGCGACGACGTCCGCGTCGACTCGCGTGACACTAAGATAGACAGGGTAGCAGGGGTGTCATGTGCTTGTCTCGGCGTCCGTCGTCGCTACCGCGACGATGTCTGCCTCGACTCGTGTTACACTAAGATAGACAGGGTGACACTGGTGTCACGTGCTCGTCTCGGCGTTCGTCGTCGCTACCGCGACGACGTCCACCTCGACTCGCGTTACCCTAAGATAGACTGGGTGGGAGTGGTGTCACGTGCTCGTCTCGGCATCCGTCGTCGCTACAGCGACGACGTCCGCCTTGACTCGCGTGACCCTAAGATAGACATGGTGGCAGTGGTGTCACGTGCTCGTCTCGGCGTCCGTCGTCGCTACCGCGATGACGGCCGCCTCGA
The DNA here is from genome assembly GCA_011799875.1 of Thinopyrum elongatum. NCBI lineage: Eukaryota > Viridiplantae > Streptophyta > Magnoliopsida > Poales > Poaceae > Thinopyrum > Thinopyrum elongatum. The sequence goes on along the minus strand of JAAAXO010000627.1, from coordinate 56,141 downwards.
CTCGCGTGACCCCAACATAGACAGGGTGGGAGTAATGTCACGTGCCCGTCTCGGCGTCCGTCGTCGCTACCGCGATTACGTCCGCCTCGACTCGCGTGACCCTAAGATAGACAGGGTGGCAGTGGTGTCACATTCTCGTCTCGGCGTCCGTCGTCGCTACCATGAAGACGTCCGCCTCGACTCGCGTGACCCTAAGATAGAAAGGGTGGGAGTGGTGTCACATGCTCGTCTCGGCGTCCGTCGTCGCTACCGCGACGACCTCCGCCTCGACTCGCGTTACCCTAAGACAGGGTGGCAGTGGTGTCACGTGCTCGTCTCGGCGTCCGTTGTCGCTACCGCGATGACGTCCACCTCGAGTCACATTACACTAAGACAGGGTGGCAGTGGTGTCACGTGCTTGTCTCGGCGTCCGTCGTCGCTACCGTGACGAAGTCCGCCTCGACTCGCGTGACTCTAAGATAGACAGTGTGGGAGTGGTGTCACGTGCTCGTCTCGGCGCCCATCATCACTACCGCGACGACGTTCGGCTCGACTCGCGTGACCCTAAGATAGACAAGGTGGAAGTGGTGTCACGTGCTCGTCTCGGCGTCCGTCGTTGCTACCGCGACGACCTCCGCCTCAACTCACGTTACCCTAAGATAGACAGGGTGGTTGTGGTCGACGTCCGCCTCGACTTGCGTTACACTAAGACAGGGTGGCAGTGGTGTCACGTGCTCGTCTCGGCATCCGTCGTTGCTACAGCGACAACGTCCGCCTCGACTCGCGTTACCCTAAGACAAGGTGGCAGTTGTTACACGTGCTCGTCTCGGTGGTCGTCGTCGTTACCGCGACGACGTCCGTCTCAACCCGCGTTAACCTACGATAGACAGGGTGGCAGTGGTGTCACGTGCTCGTCTCGGCGTCCGTCGTCGCTACCGCGGCGACGTTCGCCTCGACTCGCGTAACCCTAAGACAGGGTGGCACTGGTGTCACGTGCTCATCTCGGCGTCCGTCGTTGCTACCGCGACGATGTCTGCCTCGACTCGCGTTACCCTAAGATAGGGTGGTAGTGGTGTCACGTGCTCGTCTCGGCGTCCGTCGTCGCTACCGCGATGATGTCCGCCTCGACTCGCGTTAACCTAAGATAGACAGGGTGACAGTGGTGTCACGTGTTCGTCTCGGTGTCCGTCGTCGCTACCGCGATGACGTCCGCCTTGACTCGCGTGACCCTAAGATAGATAGGGTCGCAGTGGTGTCACATGCTCGTCTCGGCATCCGTCGTCGCTACCACAACAACGTCCGCCTCGACTCGCGTGACCCTAAGATACACAGGGCGGGAGTGGTGTCACGTGCTCGTCTCGGCGTCCGTCGTCGCTACCGCGACGATGTCCGCCTCGACTCGCGTTACCCTAAGACAGGGTGGCAGTGGTGTCACGTGCTCGTCTCGGCGTCCGTCGTCGGTACCGCGTCGACGTTCGCCTCGACTCATGTTACATTGAGACAGGGTGGCAGTGGTGTCACGTGCATGTCTCGGCGTCCGTCGTCGCTACCGCGACGAAGTCCGCCTCGACTCGTGTGACCCTAAGATAGACAGTGTGGGAGTGGTGTCACGTGCTCGTCTCGGCGCCCGTCGTCGCTACGGCAACGACGTCCGCCTCGACACGCGTGACCCTAAGATAGACAGGGTGGCACTGGTGTCACGTGCTCGTCTCGGCGTCCGTCGTCGATACCGCGACAACGTCCGCTCGACTAGCGTTACCCTAAAATAGACAGGGTGGCAGTGGTGTCACGTGCTCGTCTCAGCGTCCGTTGTCGCTACCGCGACGACGTCCGGCTTGACTCGCGTTACACTAAGATAGACAGGGTGGCACCGGTGTCACGTGCTTGTCTCGTCGTCCGTCGTCGCTAACGCGACGACGTCTGCCTCGACTCGCGTAACACTAAGACAGGGTGGCAGTGGTGTCACGTGCTTGTCTCGGCGTCCGTCGTCGCTACCGCGACGACGTCCGCCTCAACTCGCATGACCCTAAGATAGACAGGGTGGGAGTGGTGTTACGCGCTTGTCTCGGCGTCCGTCGTCGCAACCGCGATGACATCCGCCTCAACTCGCGTTACCCTAAGATAGACAGGGTGGCATTGCTGTCACGTGCTCGTCTCAGCATCCGTCCTCGCTACCGCGACGATGTTCGCCTCGACTCGCCTAACCCTAAGACAGGGTGGCACTGGTGTCACGTGCTCGTCTCGGTCTCCGTCGTCGCTACCGCGATGACGTCGGCCTCGACTCGCGTTACCGTAAGACAGGGCGGACGTGGAGTCACGTTCTCGTCTCGGCATCCGTCGTCGCTGCCGTGACGACGTCCACCTCGACTCGCGTGACCCAAAGATAGACAGGGTGTCAGTGGTGTCACGTGCTCGTCTCGGCGTCCGTCGTCGCTACCGCGATGACGTCCGCCTCGACTCGCATTACCCTAAGGTAGACAGGGTGGCAGTGGTGTCATGTGCTCGTCTCGGCGTCCGTCGTCCGTCGTTGCTACCGCGATGACGTTCGCCTCAACTCGCGTAACCCTAAGACAGGGTGGCACTGGTGTCACGTGCTCGTCTCGGCGTCCGTCGTCGCTACCGCGATGATGTCCGCCTCGACTCATGTTACCCCAAGACAGTGTGGCAGTGGTGTCACGTGCTTGTCTCGGCATCCGTTGTCGCTACCGCGACGACATCTGCCTCGACTCGCCTTACCCTAAGACAGGGTGGGACTGGTGTCACGTGCACGTCTCGGCGTCCGTCGTCGCTACCACGACGATGTCCGCGTCGACTCGCGTGACACTAAGATAGACAGGGTGGCAGTGGTGTCATGTGCTCGTCTCAGCGTCCTTAGTCGCTACCGCGACGACGTCCGCGTCGACTCGCGTTACCCTAAAATAGACAGGGTGGCAGTGGTGTCACGTGCTCGTCTCGGTGTCCGTCGTCACTACCGCGAAGACGTCCGCCTCGACTCGTGTTACACTAAGATAGACAGGGTGGGACTGGTGTCACGTGCTCGTCTCGGCGTCCGTCGTCGCTACTGCGATGTCGTCCGCCTCGACTCGCATTACCCTAAGATAGACAGGGTGGGAGTGGTGTCACGTGCTCGTCTCGGTGTCCGTCGTCGCTACAGCGACGACGTCCGCCTTGACTCGCGTGACCATAAGATAGACAGGGTGGCAGTGGGGTCACGTGCTCGTCTCGGCGTCCGTCGCCTCTACCGCCATGATGGCCGCCTCGACTCGCGTGACCCCAAGATAGACAGGTTGGGAGTGGTGTCAGGTGCTCGTCTCGGCGTCCGTCATCGCTACCGCGATGATGTCCGCCTCGACTCGCGTGAACCTAAGATAGACAGGGTGGCAGTGGTGTCACATGCTCGTCTCGGCGTCCGTCATCGCTACCACGATGACGTCCGCCTCGACTCGCGTGACCCTAAGATAGACAGGGTGGGAGTGGTGTCACATGCTTGTTTCGGCATCCGTCGTCGCTACCGCGACGATGTCCGCCTCGACTCGCGTTACCCTAAGACAGGGTGGCAGTGGTGTCACGTGCTCATCTCGGCGTCCGTCGTCGCTACCGCGACGACGTCCACCTCGACTCACATTACACTAAGACAGGGTGGAAGTGGTGTCACGTGCTTGTCTCGGCGTCCGTCGTCGCTACCGCGACGACATCCGCCTCGACTCACGTCACCCTAAGATAGACAGGGTGGTAGTGGTCGACGTCCGCCTCGACTCGCGTTACCCTAAGACAGGGTGGCAGTGCTGTCACGTGCTTGTCTCGGCGTCCGTCGTTGCTATAGCGACAATGTCCGCCTCGACTCACGTTACCCTAAGACAAGGTGGCAGTTGTGCCACGTGCTCATCTCGGTGGCCGTCGTCATTACCGCGACGACGTCCGTCTCGACTCACGTTACCCTAAGATAGATAGGGTGGCAGTGCTGTCACGTGCTTGTCTCGGCGTCCGTCATCGCTACCGCGATGACGTCTGCCTCGACTCGCGTTACCGTAAGACAGGGCGGCAGTGGAGTCACGTGCTCGTCTCTGCATCCGTCGTCGCTGCCGCGACGACGTCCGCCTCGACTCACGTGACCCTAAGATAGACAGGATGGCAGTGGTGTCACGTGCTCGTTTCGGTGTCCGTCATCGCTACCACGACGATGTCCACCTCGACTCGCGTGACCCTTAGATAGAAAGTGTGGCAGTGGTGTCACGTGCTTGTCTCGATTCGCCTAACCCTAAGACAGGGTGGCACTGGTGTCACGTGCTAGTCTCGGCATCCGTCGTCGCTACCGTGATGACCTCCGCCTCGACTCGCGTTACCGTAAGACAGGGCGGCAGTGGAGTCACGTGCTCATCTCAGCATCCGTCCTCGCTACCGCGACGATGTTCGCCTCGACTCGCCTAACCCTAAGACAGGGTGGCACTGGTGTGACGTGCTCGTCTCGGTCTCCGTCGTCGCTACCGCGATGACGTCCGCCTCGACTCGCGTTACCGTAAGACAGGGCGGCAGTGGAGTCACGTGCTCGTCTCGGCATCCGTCGTCGCTGCCGTGACGACGTCCACCTCGACTCGCGTGACCCAAAGATAGACAGGGTGGCAGTGGTGTCACGTGCTCGTCTCGGCGTCCGTCGTCGCTACCGCGATGACGTCCGCCTCGACTCGCATTACCCTAAGGTAGACAGGGTGGCAGTGGTGTCATGTGCTCGTCTCGGCGTCCGTCGTCCGTCGTCGCTACCGCGATGACGTTCGCCTCAACTCACGTAACCCTAAGACAGGGTGGCACTGGTGTCACGTGCTCGTCTCGGCGTCCGTCCACGCTACCACGATGATGTCCGCCTCGACTCATGTTACCCTAAGACAGTGTGGCAGTGGTGTCACGTGCTTGTCTCGGCATCCGTTGTCGCTACCGCGACGACATCTGCCTCGACTCGCGTTACCCTAAGACAGGGTGGGAGTGGTGTCACGTGCACGTCTCGGCGTCCGTCGTCGCTACCACGATGATGTCCGCATCGACTCGTGTGACACTAAGATAGACAGGGTGGCAGTGGTGTCATGTGCTCGTCTCAGCGTCCGTAGTCGCTACCGCGACGACGTCCGCGTCGACTCGCGTTACCCTAAAATAGACAGGGTGGCAGTGGTGTCACGTGCTCGTCTTGGCGTCCGTCGTCACTACCGCGAAGACGTCCACCTCGACTCGTGTTACACTAAGATAGACAGGGTGGCACTGGTGTCACGTGCTCGTCTCGGCGTCCGTCGTCGCTACTGTGACGACGTCCGCCTCGACTCGCATTACCCTAAGATAGACAGGGTGGGAGTGGTGTCACGTGCTCGACTCGGTGTCCGTCGTCGCTACAGCGACGACGTCCGCCTTGACTCGCGTGACCCTAAGATAGACAGGGTGGCAGTGGTGTCACGTGCTCGTCTCGGTGTCCGTCGTCGCTACCGCGATGATGGCCGCCTCGACTCGCGTGACCCCAAGATAGACAGGTTGGGAGTGGTGTCATGTGCTCGTCTCGGCGTCCGTCGTCGCTACCGCGATGATGTCCGCCTCGACTCACGTGAACCTAAGATTGACAGGGTGGCAGTGGTGTCACATGCTCGTCTCGGCGTCCGTCGTCGCTACCACGATGACGTCCGCCTCGACTCGCGTGACCCTAAGATAGACAGGGTGGGAGTGGTGTCACATGCTGTTTCGGCATCCGCTCGTACCTACCCCGCGACGATGTCCCCTCGACTCACGTTACCCTATGACAGTGGTGGCAGTGGGTGTCACGTCTCGTCTCGGCGTCGTCGTCGCTACCGCGACTGACGTCCAGCCTCGACTCACATTACACTAAGACAGGGTGCAGTGGTGTCACGTGCTTGTCTCGGCGTCCGTCGTCGCTAACCCCCGCGAACGACATCCGCCTCGACTCACGTTACCCTAAGATAGACAGGGTGGTAGTGGTCGACGTCCGCCTCGACTCGCGTTACCCTAAGACAGGGTGGCAGTGGTGTCACGTGCTTGTCTCGGCGTCCGTCGTCGCTACCGCGACGACATCTGCCTCGACTCACGTTACCCTAAGATAGACAGGGTGGTAGTGGTCGACGTCCGCCTCGACTCGCGTTACCCTAAGACAGGGTGGCAGTGGTGTCACGTGCTTGTCTCGGCGTCCGTCGTTGCTACAGCGACAATGTCTGCCTCGACTCGCGTTACCCTAAGACAAGGTGGCAGTTGTGCCACGTGCTCATCTCGGTGGCCGTCGTCATTACCGCGACGACGTCCGTCTCGACTCGCGTTACCCTAAGATAGATAGGGTGGCAGTGGAGTCACGTGCTTGTCTCGGCGTCCGTCATCGCTACCGCGATGACGTCTGCCTCGACTCGCGTTACCGTAAGACAGGGCGGCAGTGGAGTCACGTGCTCGTCTCTGCATCCGTCGTCGCTGCCGCGACGACGTCCGCCTCGACTCACGTGACCCTAAGATAGACAGGGTGGCAGTGGTGTCACGTGCTCGTCTCGGCGTCCGTCATCGCTACCACGACGATGTCTACCTCGACTCGCGTGACCCTTAGATAGAAAGTGTGGCAGTGGTGTCACGTTCTTGTCTCGATTCGCCTAACCCTAAGACAGGGTGGCACTGGTGTCACGTGCTAGTCTCGGCGTCCGTCGTCGCTACCGTGATGACGTCCGCCTCGACTCGCGTTACCGTAAGACAGGGCGGCAGTGGAGTCATGTGCTCGTCTCGGCATCCATCGTCGCTGCCGCAATGACATCCGCCTCGACTCGCGTGACCCTAAGATAGACAGGGTGGCAGTGGTGTCACGTGCTCGTCTCGGCGTCCGTCGTCGCTGCCGCGATGACATCCGCCTCGACTCGCGTGACCCTAAGATAGACAGGGTGGTTGTGGTGTCACGTGCTCGTCTCGGCGTCCGTCGTCGCTACCACGACGATGTCCTCCTCGACTCGCGTGACCCTTAGATAGAAAGTGTGGCAGTGGTGTCACGTGCTCGTCTCGGCGTCTGTCGTCCGTTGTCGCTACCGCGATGACGTCCGCCTCGACTCGCGTGACCCTAAGATAGACAGGGTGGCATTGGTGTCACGTGCTCGTCTCGGTGTCCGTCGTCGCTACCGCGGTGACATCCGCCTCGACTAGCGTGACCCTAAGATAGACAGGGTGGGAGTGGTGTCACGTGCTCGTCTCGGCGTCCGTCGTCCGTTGTCGCTACCGAGATGATGTCCGCCTCGACTCACGTGACCCTAAGATAGACAGGGTGGGTGTGGTGTGACATGCTCGTCTCGGCGTCAGTCGTCGTTACCGCGACGACGTCCGCCTCGACTCGCGTGACCCTAAGATAGACAGGGTGGCAGTGGTGTGACGTGCACGTCTCGGCGTCCGTTGTCGCTACCGCGATGACGTCCGCCTCGACTTGCATTACCCTAAGATAGACAAGGTGGCAGTGTGTCACGTGCTCTTCTCGGCGTCCGTCATCGCTACTGCGACTACATCTGCCTCGACTCACGTTACCCTAAGATAGACAGGGTGGCAGTGGTGTCACATGCTCGTCTCAGAGTCCGTTGTCGCTACCGCGACGATGTCCGCCTCGACTCGCGTTACCCTAAGACAGGGTGGCAGTGGTGTCACGTGCTCGTCTCGGCATCCGTCGTCGCTACAGCGACGACAACAGCTGTGGATACACTTCTTGATAGTGGGTCCCGCGGGCAACCGACGAGGGATGGTCACAATAAAGTATACAAATCACTTTCAGATGTAATTGAAGGTAAAGAGGGAAGGTTTCGCGAGACTCTGCTTGGGAAACGGGTCGATTACTCGGGGCGTTCTGTCATTGTTGTGGGTCCTTCGCTTTCATTACATCAATGTGGATTACCTCTAGAGATAGCAATAAAGCTTTTTCAGCTATTTGTAATTCGCGATTTAATCACGAAACGCGCAACTTCTAATGTAAGGATTGCTAAAAGGAAAATTTGGGAAAAGGAACCCATTGTATGGGAAATACTTCAAGAAGTTATGCGGTCGACTCACGTTACCCTATGACAGGGTGGCAGTGGTGTCACGTGCTCGTCTCGCCGTCTGTCGTCGCTACCGCGATGACGTCCGCCTCGACTCACATTACACTAAGACAGGGTGGCAGTGGTGTCACGTGCTTGTCTCGGCGTCCGTCGTCGCTACCGCGACGACATCTGCCTCGACTCACGTTACCCTAAGATAGACAGGGTGGTAGTGGTCGACGTCCGCCTGGACACGCGTTACCCTAAGACAGGGTGGCAGTGGTGTCACGTGCTTGTCTCGGCGTCCGTCGTTGCTACAGCGACAATGTCCGCCTCGACTCGCGTTACCCTAAGACAAGGTGGCAGTTGTGCCACGTGCTCATCTCGGTGGCCGTCCTCATTACCGCGACGACATCCGTCTCGACTCGCGTTACCCTAAGATAGATAGGGTGGCAGTGGTGTCACGTGCTTGTCTCGGCGTCCGTCATCGCTACCGCGATGACGTCTGCCTCGACTCGCGTTACCGTAAGACAGGGCGGCACTGGAGTCACGTGCTCGTCCCTGCATCCGTCGTCGCTGCCGCGACGACGTCCGCCTCGACTCACGTGACCCTAAGATAGACAGGGTGGCAGTGGTGTCACGTGCTCGTCTCGGCGTCCGTCATCGCTACCACGACGATGTCCACCTCGACTCGCGTGACCCTTAGATAGAAAGTGTGGCAGTGGTGTCACGTGCTTGTCTCGATTCGCCTAACCCTAAGACAGGGTGGCACTGGTGTCACGTGCTAGTCTCGGCGTCCGTCGTCGCTACCGTGATGACGTCCGCCTCGACTCGCGTTACCGTAAGACAGGGCGGCAGTGGAGTCACGTGCTCCTCTCGGCATCCATCGTCGCTGCCGCGATGACATCCGCCTCGACTCGCGTGACCCTAAGATAGACAGGGTGGCAGTGGTGTCACGTGCTCGTCTCGGTGTCAGTCGTCGCTGCCGCGATAACATCCGCCTCGACTCGCGTGACCCTAAGATAGACAGGGTGGCAGTGGTGTCACGTGCTCGTCTCGGCGTCCGTCGTCGCTACCACGACGATGTCCTCCTCGACTCGCGTGACCCTTAGATAGAAAGTGTGGCAGTGGTGTCACGTGCTCGTCTCGGCGTCTGTCGTCCGTTGTCGCTACCGCGATGATGTCCGCCTCGACTCGCGTGACCGTAAGATAGACAGGGTGGTAGTGGTGTCACGTGCTCGTCTCGGCGTCCGTCGTCGCTACTGCGGTGACATCCGCCTCGACTAGCGTGACCCTAAGATAGACAGGGTGGGAGTGGTGTCACGTGCTCGTCTCGGCGTCCGTCGTCCGTTCTCGCTACCGCGATGATGTCCGCCTCGACTCACGTGACCCTAAGATAGACAGGGTGGGGGTGGTGTGACGTGCTCGTCTCGGCGTCAGTCGTCGCTACCGCGACGACGTCCGCCTCGACTCGCGTGACCCTAAGATAGACACGGTGGCAGTGGTGTGACGTGCACATCTCGGCGTCCGTCGTCGCTACCGCGATGACGTCCGCCTCGACTTGCATTACCCTAAGATAGACAAGGTGGCAGTGTGTCACGTGCTCTTCTCGGCGTCCGTCATTGCTACTGCGACTACATCTGCCTCGACTCACGTTACCCTAAGATAGACAGGGTGGCAGTGGTGTCACATGCTCGTCTCAGAGTCCGTTGTCACTACCGCGACGATGTCCGCCTCGACTCGCGTTACCCTAAGACAGGGTGGCAGTGGTGTCACGTGCTCGTCTCGGCATCCGTCGTCGCTACAGCGACGACAACAACTGTGGATACACTTCTTGATAGTGGGTCCCGCGGGCAACCGACGAGGGATGGTCACAATAAAGTATACAAATCACTTTCAGATGTAATTGAAGGTAAAGAGGGAAGGTTTCACGAGACTCTGCTTGGGAAACGGGTCGATTACTCGGGGCGTTCTGTCATTGTTGTGGGTCCTTCGCTTTCATTACATCAATGTGGATTACCTCTAGAGATAGCAATAAAGCTTTTTCAGCTATTTGTAATTCGCGATTTAATCACGAAACGCGCCACTTCTAATGTAAGGATTGCTAAAAGGAAAATTTGGGAAAAGGAACCCATTGTATGGGAAATACTTCAAGAAGTTATGCGGTCGACTCGCGTTACCCGAAGACAAGGTGGCAGTGGTGTCACGTGCTCGTCTCGGTGGCCATTGTCACTACCACGACGACGTCCGGCTCGACTCGCGTTACCCTAAGATAGACAGGGTGGCAGTGGTGTCATGAATTCGTCTCGGCGTCCATCGTCGCTACCGCGACAATGTTCGCCTCGACTCCCATAACCCTAAGACAGGGTGGCACTGGTGTCACGTGCTCGTCTCGGCGTCCGTCGTCGCTACCGCGATGATGTCCGCCTCAACTCGCGTTACCATAAGACAAGGTGGCAGTGGTGTCACGTGCTCGCCTCGGCGTCCGTCGTCGCTACCGCGACGACATCCGCCTCGACTCGCGTTACCCTAAGATAGATAGGGTGGTAGTGGTGTCACGTGCTCGTCTCGGCGTCCGTCGTCGCTACCGCAACGACGTTCGCCTCGACTCGCGTAACCCTAAGACAGGGTGGCACTGGTGTCACGTGCTCGTCTCAGCGTCCGTCGTCGCTACCGCGACCACGTTCGCCTCGACTCGCATTACCCTAAGACAGGGTGGCAGTGGTGTCACATGCTTGTCTCGGTGTCCGTCGTCGCTACCGTGACGATGTCCGCCTCGACTAGCGTTACCCTAAGATAGACAGGGTGACAGTGGTGTCACGTGCTCGTCTCGGCGTCCGTCGTCGCTACCGCGACGACATCCGCCTCGACTCGCGTGACCCTGAGATAGATAGGGTGGCAGTGGTGTCACGGGCTAGTCTCCGCGTCTGTCGTCGCTACCGCGACGACGTCCGCCTCGACTCGCGTGACCCTAAGACAGATAGGGTGGGAGTGGTGTCACGTGCTTGTCTCGGCGTCCGTCGTCGCTACCGCGAAGACGTCCGCCTCAACTCACGTGACCCTAAGATAGACAGGGTGGCAGTGGTGTCATGTGCTCGTCTCGGCGTCCGTCGTCCCTACCGCGACGACGTCCGCGTCGACTCGCGTTACCCTAAAATAGACAGGGTGGCAGTGGTGTCATGCGCTCGTCTCGGTGTCCGTCGTCGCTACAGCGACGACGTCCGCCTCGACTCGCGTGACCCTAAGATAGACAGGGTGGCACTGGTGTCACGTGCTCGTCTCAGCGTCCGTGGTCGCTACCGCGATGACGGCCGCCTCGAGTCGTGTGACCCCAAGATATCACAGGGATGGGAGTTGGAGTGGGGTCATGTGCTCGTCTCGGCGTCCGTCGTCGCTACCATGATGTGATGTACGCCTCGACTCAGCGGTGAACCTAAGATAGACAGGGTGGCAGTGGTGTCACAGTTCGTCTCGGCGTCCGTCGTCGCTACCACGATGACGTCCGCCTCGATCGCGTGACCCTAAGATAGACAGGGTGGGAGGTGTTGGTCACATGCCTCATTTCGGCATCCGTCGTCGCTACCGCGACGACGTCCGCCTCGACTCGCGTTACCCTAAGACAGGGTGGCAGTGGTGTCACGTGCTCGTCTCGGTGTCCGTCGTCGCTACCGCGACGACGTCCGCCTCGACTCACATTATACTAAGACAGGGTGGCAGTGGTGTAACGTGCTTGTCTCGGCGTCCGTCGTCGCTACCGCGACGACATCCGCCTCGACTCACGTTACCCTAAGATAGACAGGGTGGCAGTGGTCGACGTCCGCCTCGACTCGCGTTACCCTAAGACAGGGTGGCAGTGGTGTCACGTGCTTGTCTCGGCGTCCGTCGTCGCTACAGCGACAATGTCCGCCTCGACTCGCGTTAACCTAAGACAAGGTGGCAGTTGTGCCACGTTCTCGTCTCGGTGGCCGTCGTCATTACCGCGACGACGTCCGTCTCGACTCGCGTTACCCTAAGATAGATAGGGTGGCAGTGGTGTCACGTGCTTGTCTCGGCGTCCGTCATCGCTACCGCGATGACGTCTGCCTCGACTCGCGTTACCGTAAGACAGGGCGGCAGTGGAGTCACGTGCTCGTCTCGGCATCCGTCGTCGCTGCCGCGACGACGTCCGCCTCGACTCACGTGACCCTAAGATAGACAGGGTGGCAGTGGTGTCATGTGCTCGTCTCGGCGTCCGTCATCGCTACCACGACGATGTCCACCTCGACTCGCGTGACCCTTAGATAGAAAGTGTGGCAGTGGTGTCACGTGCTCGTCTCGACTCGCCTAACCCTAAGACAGGGTGGCACTGGTGTCACGTGCTCGTCTCTCGTCTCGGCGTCGTTCCGTCGTCGCTAACCCCGTGAATGACGGCCGCCTCGTACTCGCGTTAAACCGTAAGACAGGGCGGCAAGTGGAGTCACGTGCTCGTCTCGGCATCCATTCTGTCGCTGCCGCGATGACATCCGCCTCGACTCGTCTGACCTAAGATAGACGGGGTGGCAGTGGTGTCACGTGCTCATCTCGGCGTCCTCGTCG
>JAAAXO010000627.1:8082-22884 GCA_011799875.1 Thinopyrum elongatum | reverse complement strand
ACTGCCACCCTGTCTATCTTAGGGTAACGCGAGTCGAGGCGGACGTCGTCACGGTAGCGACGATAGCCACCGAGACGAGCACGTGACACCACTGCCACCCTGTCTTAGGGTAACGCGAGTCGAGGCGGACATCGTCGCCCCCCCTGTCTATCTTAGGGTCACCAGTCAGGCGGACGCAATCGTCGTAGCGACGACGGACGCCGAGACGAGCACGTGACACCACGGCACCCTTGTCTATCTTAGGGTCACACGAGTCGAGGCGACTCGTCGCGTAGCGACAGACGGAACGCCGAGACGAGCACGTGACACCACTGCCACCCTGTCTATTTAGGTCACGAGTCGAGGCGGCGTTCGTCGCGGTAAGCGACGACGGACGCCGAGACAGCACGTGACACACTTGCCACCCTTCTATCTTAGGGTTCAGCGAGTCGAGGCGGACATCGTCGCGGTAGGACGACGGACGCCGAGACGAGCACTGACACCATGCCACCTGTCTATCTTAGGTACGCGAGTCAGCGGACGTCGTCGCGGTAGCGATGACGGACCGCCGAACGGCCACGTGACACCACGCCACCCTGTTCTTAGGTCACGCGAGTCGAGGCGGACGTCGTCGCGGTAGCGACAGACATGAGACGTGCACGTGACACCACTGCCACCCTGTCTATCTTAGGGTCACGCGAGTCGAGGCGGACTCGTCCGGTAGTGACGACGGACGCCGAGACGAGCACGTGACACCACTGCCACCCCTGTCTATCTTAGGTAGCGATGTCGAGGCGACGTCGTCGCGGTAGCGACGACGGACGCCGAGACAGCACGTGACACCACTGCCACCCTGTCTATCTTAGGGTCACGCGAGTCGAGCGGACGTCGTCGCGGTAGCGACAGCGGACGCCGAGACGAGCACGTGCACCACGCCACCCTGTCTATCTTAGGGTCACGCGAGTCGAGGCGGACGTCGTCCGGTAGCGACGACGGAGCCGAGACGAGCACGTGACACCACTCCACCCACTGTCTATCTTAGGGTACGCAGTCGAGGCGGCCGTCGTCGCGGTAGCGACGACTACCCGAACGAGCACGTGACACCACGCCCCACCCTGTCTATCTTAGGGTCACGCGAGTCGAGGCGGACTCATCGCGGTAGCGACTAGACCGCCGAGAGACACGTGACACACGGCCACCCTGTCTATCTTAGGGTCACGCGAGTCGAGCGGACGTCGTCGCGGTAGCGACGAGGACGCCGAGAAGCACGTGACACCACGCCACCCTGTCTATCTTAGGGTCACGCGAGTCGAGGCGGACGTCGTCGCTGTAGCGACGACGGACGCCGAGACGAGCACGTGCACCACGTCACCCTGTCTATCTTAGGGTCACGCGAGTCGAGGCGACGTCGTGCGGTAGCGACAGGACGTCGAGACGAGCACGTGACACCACTGCCACCCTGTCTATCTTAGGGTACGCGAGTCGAGGCGTCGTCATCGCGGTAGCGACGACGGCTCGAGACAGCACGTGACACCACCGCCACCCTGTCTACTTAGGGTCACGTATTCGAGGCGGACTCGTCGCGTAGCAACGACGGAGCCGAGACGAGCACGTACACCACGCCACCCTGTCTATTTTGGTCACGCGAGTCGAGGCGGACGTCTCGCCGTAGCGACAACGGACGCCGAACAGCACTTGACACCACACCCACGCCACCCTGTCCTATCTTAGGGTCACGCGAGTCGAGGCGGACGTCTCGCGGTAGCGACGACGACGCCAGACGAGCACGTGACACCACTGCCACCTGTCTATCTGGTAACGCGAGTCAGCGAGTCACACGCGTTGAGACGGACGCCGAGACGAGCACGTTACACCACCACACGCCACCCCTGTCTATCTTAGGGTCACGCGAGTCAGGCGGACTCGTCGTCGGTAGCGACGACGGACGCCGAGACGAGCACTGACACCACGGCCCCCTGTCTATTTTGGTCACGGAAGTCGAGGCGGACGTCGTCGCGGTACGACGACGGACGCCGAGACGAGCACGTGACACCAGCCACCCTGTCTATCTTAGGGTCACGCGAGTCGAGGCGGACGTCGTCGCGGTAGCGACGACGGACGCCGAGACGAGCACGTGACACCACTGCCCACCCTGTCTATCTTAGGTCACGCGAGTCGAGGCGGACGTCGTCGCGGTAGCGACGACGGACGCGAGCAACGTGACACCACAGCCACCCTGTCTATCTTAGGTTCACGCGAGTCGAGCGGACGTCGTCGCGGTACGAGGACGGACGCCGAGACAGCACGTGACACCACTCCACCCTGTCTATCTTAGGGTCACGCGAGTCGAGGCGACGTCTCGCGGTAGCGACGACGGACGCCGAGACGAGCACGTGACAACCGGCCACCCTGTCTATCTTAGGGGTCACGAGTCGAGGCGGACGTCGTCGGGTACGACGACACGGACGACACGTGACACACTGCCACCGCCCTGTCTATCTTAGGGTCACGCTAGTCGAGGCGGACGTCATCGTCGGTAGCGACGACGGACGCCGAGACAGCACTGACACCCCGCCACCCTGTCTATCTTAGGGTCACGCGAGTCGAGGCGGACGTCGTCGCGGTAGCGACACGGACGCCGAGACGAGCACGTGACACCACTGCCACCCTTGTCTATCTTAGGTAATCACGAGTCGAGGCGGACGTCGTCGCGTAGCGACGACGGACGCCGAGACGAGCACGTGACACCACTGCCACCCTGTCCTATCTTAAGGTCATCGAGTCGAGGCGGACGTCGTCGCGGTAGCGACGGACGCCGAGACGAGCACGTGACACCATGGCCACCCTGTCTATCTTAGGTAACGCAGTCAAGGCGACGTCGTCTCGGTAGCGAGACGGACGCCGAGACGAGCACGTGACACCACGTGCCACCCTGTCTATCTTAGGGTCACCGAGTCGAGGCGGACGTCGTCGGGTAGCGCCGAGACGAGCGAGCACGTGACACCACTGCACCCTGTCTATCTTGGGTCACGCGAGTCGAGGCGGACGTCGTCGCGGTAGCGACGACGAGCCGAGACGAGCACTGACACCATGCCACCCTGTTCATCTTAGGTACGCGATCTGAGGCGGACGTCGTCGCGGTAGCGACGACGGACGCCGAGATGAGCACGTGACACCACGGCCACCCTGTCTATCTTAGGGTCACGCGAGTCGAGGCGGACTCGTCGCGGTAGCGACGATGGACGCCGAGACGAGCACGTGACACCACGGCCACCCTTTCTATCTTAGGGTCACGCGAGTCGAGCGGACGTCGTCGCGGTAGCGACAGGACGCCCGAGACGAGCACGTGACACCACTACCACCCTGTCTATCTTAGGGTCACGCGAGTCAGGCGGACGTCGTCGCGGTAGCGACGACGGACGCCGAGACAGCACGTGACACCACTGCCACCCTGTCTATCTTGGGTCACCGAGTCGAGGCGGACGTGTGTCGCGTAGGCGAACGCGAGACGAGCACGTGACACCACTGCCAACCTGTCTATCTTACTGGTAACGCGAGTCGAGGCGGCGTCTCGCGTAGCGACGACGGACGCCGAGACGAGCACGTGACACACGGCCACCCTGTCTATCTTAGGGTCACGCG
The DNA here is from genome assembly GCA_011799875.1 of Thinopyrum elongatum. NCBI lineage: Eukaryota > Viridiplantae > Streptophyta > Magnoliopsida > Poales > Poaceae > Thinopyrum > Thinopyrum elongatum. The sequence continues at coordinate 19,263 of JAAAXO010000627.1, read as the reverse complement.
ATCCGAGCGACATCGTCGCGGTAGCGACGACGGATCGCCGAGACGAGCACGTGACACCACGGCCACCCTGTCTATTCTTGGGTCACGCGAGTCGAGGCGGACGTCGTCGCGGTAGCGACGACGACGCCGAGACAGCACGTGACACCACTTCCCACCCTGTCTATCTTAGTTCACGCGAGTCGAGGCGGACGTCGTCGCGGTAGGACGACGGACCCAGATAGCACGTGACACCACTGCCACCCTGTCTATCTTAGGGTCACGAGTCGAGGCGGACGTCGTCGCGGTCTAGACGGACGCCGAGACGAGCACTGACACCACCCGCCACCCTGTCTATCTTAGGTAGCACGCGAGTCAGGCGACGTCGTCGCGGTAGCGACGACGCGAGACGAGCAACGTGACAAACCCTACCACCCTGTCTATCTTAGGGTCACGCGAGTCGAGGCGGACGTCGTCGTCGGTAGCGACGACGGACGCCGAGACGAGCACTGACACCACGCCACCCTGTCTATCTTAGGTCAGCGAGTCGAGGCGGACTTCGTCGCGTAGCGACAACGGACGCCGAGACGCAGCACGTTACACCATGCCACCCTGTCTATCTTAGGGTCACGCGAGTCAGGCGGACGACGTCGCGGTAGCGACGACGGACGCCGAGACGAAGCACGTGACACCACTGCCACCCTGTCTATCTTAGGGTCACGCAGTCGAGGCGGACGTCAGCGCGTAGCGACGACGGACGCCGGACGAGCACGTGACACCACTGCCACCCTGTCTATCTTAGGGTCACCGAGTCGAGGCGGACGTCCTGTAGCGACGACGGACGCCGAGACGAGCACGTGACACCACTGCCACCCCCTGTCTATCTTAGGTCACAGCAGTCGAGGCGGACGTCGTCGCGGTAGCGACATGACGCGAGACGAGCACGTGACACACGCCACCCTGTCTATCTTAGGGTCACGCGAGTCGAGGCGGACGTCGTCGCGGTAGCGACGCCGCGAGACGAGCACGTGACCCCACGGCCAGCCCTGTCTACTTAGGTACTCGAGTCGAGGCGGCTCGTCGCGGTAGCGACGACGGACGCCGAGACGATGCACGTGACACCAACGTACCCTTGTCTATCTTAGGGTCAGCGAGTCGAGGCGACGCGTCGTCGCGGTAGCGACGACATCGAGACGAGCACGTGACACCACTGCCACCCCTGTCTATCTTAGGTCACGCGAGTCGAGGCGGACGTCATGTCGCGGTAGCGACGACGGACGCCGAGACGAGCACTGACACCCACTGCCACCCTGTCTATCTTAGGGTAGCGAGTCGAGGCGGCCGTCGTCGCGGTAGCGACGACGGACGCCGAACGAGCACGTGACACCACGGCCACCCTGTCATTTAGGTAACGCGAGTCGAGGCGGACGTCGTCGCGGTAGCGACGACGGACGCCGAGACGGCACGTGACACCACGGCCACCCTGTCTATCTTAGGGTCACGCGGTCGAGGCGGACTCGTCCGGTAGCGACGACGGATGCCGAGACGAGCACTGACACCACTGCCACCCTGTCTATCTTAGGTACGCGAGTCAGGCGGCCGTCGTCGCGGTAGCGACGACGGACCCGAGACGAGCACGTGACACCACTGCCACCCTGTCTATCTTAGGGTCACGCGAGTCGAGCGGACGTCAGTCGCGTAGCGACGAGGACGCCGAGATGAGCCGTGACACCACGCCACCCTGTCTATCTTAGGGTCACGCGAGTCGAGCGGACGTCGTCGCGGTAGCGACGAGACGCCGAGAGAGCACTGACACCACATCGGCCACCCCCTGTCTATCTTAGGGTCACGCGAGTCAGGCGGACGCGTCGCGGTAGCGACGACGGACTCCAGACGAGACGGTGACACCACGCCACCCTGTCTATCTTAGGGTCACCAGAGTCGAGGCGGACGTCGTCGCGGTAGCGACGAACGCCGAGACGAGCACGTGACACCACTGCCACCTGTCTATCTTAGTGTAACGCGAGTCAGGCGGTCGTCTGCGGTAGCGACGACGGACGCGAGACGAGCACGTGACACCACGCCACCCTGTCTATCTTAGGGTCACTCAGTCAGGCGGACGTCGTCGCGGTAGCAAACGCCGGACGCCGAGCGAGCGACGTACACCACGGCCACCCTGTCTATTTTGGGTCACGCGAGTCGAGGCGGACGTCGTCGCGGTAGCGACGACGGACCCGAGACAGCACGTGACCCACTGCCACCCTGTCTATCTAGGGTCACGCGAGTCGAGGCGGACGTCGTCGCGGTAGCGACGACGGACGCCAGACGAGCACGTGACACCACTGCCACCCTGTCTATCTTAGGGTCACGCGAGTCACACCGACGTCGTCGCGGTAGCGAGACGCGCCGAGACGAGCACGTGACCACCACTGCCACCCTGTCTATCTTAGGGTCACGCAGTCGAGGCGCCATCGTCGCGGTAGCGACGACGGACGCCGAAACGAGCACGTGACACCAGCCACCCTGTCTATTTATTGGTCCGCGAGTCGAGGCGGACGTTCGTCGCGTAGCGACACGGACCAGTAGAGTGATGATGTTGAGGGGAGGGGCCGACAGCACGTGACACCATGCCACCCCTGTCTATCTTAGGGTCACGAGTCAGCGGACGTCGTCGCGGTAGCGACGACGGACGCCTGGAGACGAGCCCGTGACACCACTGCCACCTCTGTCTATCTTAGGTCACGCGCGTCGAGGCGGACGTCTCGCGGTAGCGACGCGGAGACTAGCACATACACCACCCCGCCCACCCTGTCTATCTTAGGGTCACGCGAGTCGAGGCGGACGTCGTCGCGGTGCGATCGACGGACGCCGAGACTAGCACGTGACACCACGGCCACCCTGTCTTCTTCTTAGGTAACGCGAGTCGAGGCGACGTCGTCGCGGTACGACGACGGGACGCCGAGACATGCACGTGACACACAGCCACCCTGTCTATCTTAGGGTCAGCGAGTCGAGGCGGACGTCGTCGCGGTAGCGACGAACACGCGACGAGCACGTGACACCACTGCCACACTGTCTATCTTAGGTACTGAGTCGAGGCGGACGTCATCGTGGTAGCGACGCGGACGCCGAACGAGCACTGACACACGCCACCCTTCTTCTTAGGGTCACCCGAGTCGAGGCACGTCGTCGCGTAGCGACACGGACCCGAGACGAGCACGTGACACCACTCCACCCTGTCTATCTTAGGTAACGCGAGTCAGGCGGACGTCGTCGCGTAGCGACGACGGACCCGAGACGAGCACGTGACACCACTGCCACCCTCCTTATTCTATGTCAGCGAGTCGAGGCGGACGTCGTCCGTACGACGACGGACGCCGAGACGAGCACGTGACACCATGGCCACCTGTCTATCTTAGGGTAACGCGAGTCAGGCGGACGTCGTCGCGGTACGAGCGGACGCCGAGACGGCACGTGACACCACGGCCACCCTGTCTATCTTAGGGTCACGAAGTCGAGGCGGACGTCGTCGCGGTAAGCGACAGCATCGAGACGCAACGTGACACCACTGCACCCTGTCTATCTTAGGGTCACGCGAGTCGAGGCGGACGTCGCGTGGTAGCGACACGGAGCCAGACGAGCATGACACCACGCCATGCCACCTGCCTGCTTCTTAGGTACGAGTCGGGCGGCCGTCTTCGCGGTAGCGACACGGACGCCGAGAGAGCACTGACACCACGCCACCCTGTCTATCTTAAGGTCACGCGAGTCGAGGCGGACGTCGTCGCGGTAGCGACGAGACGCCGAAGAGCACGTGCACCACCCACCTGTCTATCTTAGGGTCACGCGAGTCGAGCGACGCGTCGCGTAGCGACGATGGACGCCGAGAGAGCCACGTGACACCACGCCACACCTGTCTATCTTAGGGTCACGCTAGTCGAGCGGACTTCGTCGCGGTAGCGACGACTGCGCGCCGAGACAGCACGTGACACCACGACACCCGTCTATCTTAGGGTCACCAGAGTCGAGGCGGACGTTTGTGCGACGACGACACGCGAGACGAGCACGTGACACCACTACTGCCACCCTGTCTATCTTAGTTCACGCGAGTCGAGGCGGCGTCATCTCGCGGTAGCGAGACGACGGCCGAGACGAGCACGTGACACCACGCCACCCTGTCTATCTTAGGGTCACGCGAGTCGAGGCGGATCGTCGCGGTAGCACGACGGGCCGAGACAGAGCCACGTGACACCACGGCCACCCTGTCTATCTTGGTACGCGAGTCGAGGCGACGTCGTCGCGGTAGCGACTACGGACGCCGAGACTGCACGTGACACCACGTGCCACCCTGTCTATCTTAGGTCACGCGAGTCGAGGCGGACTCGTCGCGTAGCGACGACGGACCCAGACGAGCACGTGACACCACTGCCACCCTGTCTATCTTAGGGTCACGAGTCGAGGCGGACGTCGTCGCGGTAGCGAGACGGACGCCGAGACGAGCACGTGACACCACTGCCACCCTGTCTATCTTAGGTCACGCGAGTCGAGGCGACGTCGTCGCGTAGCGACGACGCGGACACGAGCACGTGACACCACGCCACCCTGTCTATCTTAGGTACGCAGTCGAGGCGGACGTCGTCGGGTAGCGACTCGGACGCCGAGACGAGCACGTGACACCACGGCCACCCTTTCTATCTATGGTCACGCGAGTCGAGGCGGACTCGTCGCGTAGTCGACAACGGACGCCGAGACGAGCACGTGACACCATCTGCCACCCTGTCTATCTTAGGGTCACGCGAGTCGAGGCGGACGACGTCCGGTAGCGACGACGGACGCCGAGACGACACGTGACACCACTGCCACCCTGTCTATCTTAGGGTCACACGAGTCGAGGCGACGACGTCGTCGTGCGACGACGGACGCCAGACGAGCACGTGACACCACTGCCACCCTGTCTATCTTAGGTCACACGAGTCGAGGCGGACGACGTCCGTAGCGACGACGGACGCCGAGACGAGCACGTGACACCACTGCCACCCTGTCTATCTTAGGGTCACGCTGAGTCGAGGCGGACGTCGTCGCGTAGCGACAGACGGAGACGAGCACGTGACACCCACAGCCCACCCCGTCTATCTTAGGGTCACGCATCGAGGCGGACGTCGTCGCGGTAGCGACGACGACGCCGAGACGAGCACGTGACACCACGGCCACCCTGTCTATCTTAGGTTACGCAGTCGAGGCGACGTCGTCGCGGTAGCGACGACGGACGCCGAGACGCACGTGACACCCACGCCACCCCTTGTCTATCTTAGGTCAAGCGAGTCGAGCGGACGTTCTCGCGGTAGCGACGAACCCGAGACGAGCACGTGACACCACTGCCACCCTGTCTATCTTAGGTCCGCTAGTCGAGGCGGACGTCTCGCGGTAGCGACGACGGACGCCGAGACAGCACTGACACCACTGCCACCCTTGTCTATCTTAGGGTCACACGAGTCGAGGCGAACTCGCTCGCGTAGCGACACGGACGCCGAGACGAGCACGTGACACCACTGCCACCCTGTCTATCTTAGGGTCCCGAGTCCGAGGCGGACGTCGTCGCGGTAGCGACGACGACGCCGAGACGATCACTGACACCACTGCCACCCCTGTCTATCTTAGGGTCAGCGAGTCGAGGCGGACTCGTCGCGGTAGCGACGACGGACGCCGACGAGCACTGACACCATGGCCACCCTGTCTATCTTAGGTAACGCGAGTCGAGGCGGACGTCGTCGCGGTAGCGAGACGGACCCGAGACGAGCACGTGACACCACTGCCACCCTGTTATCTTAGGGTCACCGAAGTCGAGGGCGGACGTCGTCGTAGCGACGACGAGACGGCACGTGACACCACTGCCACCCTGTCTATCTAGGGTCACGCGAGTCAGGCGGACGTGTCCGGTAGCGACGACGGACGCCGAACGATCACAGTACACCACTGCCCCTGTCTATCTTAGGGTCAGCGAGTCGACGGGCGATCTCGCGGTAGCGACGACGGACGCCGAGACGAGCACGTGACACCACGGCCACCCTGTCTATCTTAGGGTCACGCGAGTCGAGGCGGACGTCTCGCGTAGCGACGACGGACGCCGAGACGAGCACGTGACACCACGCCACCCTGTCTATCTTAGGGTCAAACGCGATCGAGGGCGGACGTCGTCGCGGTAGCGGACGGAGCCGAGACGAGCACATGACACCACCACGGCCACCCTGTCTATCTTAGGTACGAGTCGAGGCGGCCGTCGTCGCGGTACGACGACGGACGCCGAGAGCACGGACACCACGGCCACCCTGTCTATCTTGGGTCACGCGAGTCGAGCGAGTCGTCGCGTAGCGACGACGGACGCCGAGACGAGCACGTGACACCACCCGCCACCCTGTCTATCTTAGGGTCACGCGAGTCGAGCGGACGTCGTCGCGGTAAGCGACGAGGACGCCGAGACGAGCACGTGACACCAAGCCACCCTGTCCTATCTTAGGGTCAACGCGAGTCCGAGGCGGACGTCTCGCGGTAGCGACGACGACTCCGAGACGAGCACCGTGACACCACGCACCCTGTCTATCTTAGGGTCACGCGAGTCGAGCGGCGTCGTGCGTGGCGAACGCCGAGACGAGCAGTGACCCACTGCCACCTGTCTATCTTAGGGTCAACGCGAGTCGAGGCGGCGTCATCGCGTTAGCGAGACGGACGCGAGACGAGCACGTGACACCACGCCACCTGTCTATCTTAGGGTCAGCTAGTCGAGGCGGACGTCGTCGCGGTAGCGACGACGGACGCGAGACAGCACGTGACACCACCCACCCTGTCTATCTTAGGTCACGCGAGTCGAGGCGGACGTCGTCGCCGGTAGCGACGACGGACCCGAGACGAGCACGTGACAACCACTGCCACCCTGTCTATCTTAGGGTCACGCGAGTCGAGGCGGACTCGTCGTCGGTAGCGACGACGGACGCCAGACGAGCACGTGACACCACTGCCACCTTCTCTATCTTAGGGTCACGCGAGTCCGAGCCGGACGTCGTCGCGGTAGCGACGACGGACGCCGAGACAGCACTTGACACCACTGCCACCCTGTCTATCTTGGCACGCAGTCGAGGCGGACTCATCGCGGTAGCGACGACGGACGCCGAGACGAGCACGTGACACCCACTGCCACCCTGTCTATCTTAGGGTCACGCGAGTCGAGGCGGACATCGTCGTCGGTAGCGACGACGGACGCCGAGACGAGCACGTGACACCACGCACCCTGTCTATTTTAGGGTCACGCGAGTCGAGGCGGACGTTCGCGGTAGCGACGACGGACGCCGAGACGAGCCGTGACACCACTGCCACCCTGTCTATCTTAGGGTCCGAGTCGAGGCGGACGTCGTCGCGGTAGCGACGACGGACGCCGAGACAAGCACGTGACACACTGCCCACCCTGTCTATCTTAGGTCACGCGAGTCGAGGCGGACGTCGTCGCGGTAGCGACGGACGCCGAACGACACGTGACCCACAGCCACCCTGTCTATCTTAGGGTCCACGAGTCGAGGCGGACGTCTCGCGGTAGCGACGACGGACGCCGAGACGAGCACGTGACACCACGCCACCCTGTCTATCTTAGGTAACGCGAGTCGAGCGAGACGTCGTCGCGGTAGCGACGACGGACGCCGAGACATGCACGTGACACCACGCCACCCTGTCTATCTTAGGGTCACGCGAGTCGAGGCGGACGTCGTCGCGGTAGCGACGAACCGAGACGAGCACGTGACACCACTGCCCACCGTCTATCTTAGGGTCACGCTGAGTCGAGGCGGACGTCGTCGTGGTAGCAGGAGACGGACCAGACGAGCACGGACACCACTGGCCACCCTTTCTTCTTAGGTCACGCGAGTCGAGGGACGTGTCGCGGTAGCGACGACGGACGCCGAGACGAGCACGTGACACCACTGCCACCCTGTCTATCTTAGGGTCACGAGTCGAGGCGGACGTCGTCGCGGTAGCGACTACGGACGCCGAGACGAGCACGTGACACCACTGCCACCCTGTCTATCTTAGGTCACGGAGTCGAGGCGGACGTCGTCGCGGTAGCGACGACGCCCGAGAGAGCCATGACACCACAGCCACCCTGTCTATCTTAGGTCACGCGAGTCGAGCGGACGTCGTCGCGGTAGCGACGACGGACGCCGAGACGAGCACGTGACACCATGGCCACCCTGTCTATCTTAGGGTCACGCGAGTCGAGGCGGACGTCTCGCGGTAGCACGACGGACGCCGAGACGAGCACGTGACCACCACGCCACCCTGTCTATCTTAGGGTCACGCGAGTCGAGGCGGACGTCGTCGCGTAGCGACACGGACGCCGAGACGAGCACGTGCACCACGCCACCCTGTCTATCTTAGGTCACGCGAGTCGAGGCGGACGTCGTCGCGGTAGCGACGACGACGCCAGAGACAGCACGTGACACACTGCCACCCTGTCTATCTTAGGGTAACGCGAGTCGAGGCGTCGTCGCGGTAGCGACGACGGACGCCGAACGAGCACGTGACACCACTGCCACCCACCTGTCTATCTTAGGTCACGCGAGTCGAGGCGACGTCGTCGCGGTAGCGACGACGTCGAGACGAGCACGTGACCACCACGCCACCCTGTCTATCTAGGGTCAGCGAGTCGAGGCGGAACGTCTCGCGGTAGCGACGACGGACGCCGAGACGAGCACGTGACACCACGTCCACCCTGTCTATCTTAGGTCACGCGAGTCGAGGCGGACGTCGTCGCGGTAGCGACGACGGACCCCGAGACGCACGCCGTGACACCACGCACCCTGTCTATCTTAGGGTCACGCGAGTCGAGGCGGACTCGTCGCGGTAGCGACGAACCGAGACGAGCACGTGACACCACTGCCACCCATGTCTATCTTAGGGTCACGCGAGTCGAGGCGGACGTCGTCGGGTAGCGACGACGGACGCGAGACGAGCACTGACCAACGGCCACCCTGTCATCTTAGGGTCACGCGAGTCGAGAGGCGACGTAGTCGCGGTAGCGACGACGGACGCCGGACGAGCACGTGACAACCACGTGCACCACTGCCACCTTGTCTTGTTAGGGCACGAGTCAGGCGGACGTCGTCGCGGTAGCGACGACGGACGCCGAGACGAGCACGTGACCCACGCCACCCTGTCTATCTTAGGGTCACGCGAGTCGAGGCGGACGTCGTCGCGGTAGCGACGACGGAGCCGAGACGAGCACGTGACACACTGCCACCCTGTCTATCTTAGGGTACAGTCGAGGCGGGCCGTCGTCGCGGTAGCGACGACGGACGCCGAGACAGCACGTGACACCACGGCCACCCTGTCTATCTTAGGGTCACGCGAGTCGAGGGCGGACGTCGTCGCGGTAGCGACGAGGACGCCGAGAAGCACGTGACACCACGCCACCCTGTCTATCTTAGGGTCACGCGAGTCGAGGCGGACGTCGTCGCGGTAGCGACGACGGACGCCGAGACGAGCACGTGACAACCCACCACCCTTCTATCTTAGGGTCACGCGAGTCGAGGCGGGACGTCGTCGCGGTAGCGACGACGGACGCCGAGACGAGCACGTGCACCACACCACCCTGTCTATCTTAGGCACGAGTCGGCGGCACGTCGTGTCGGTAGCGACGAACGTCGAGACGAGCACGTGACCCACTGCCCACCCTGTCTATCTTAGGGTACGCGAGTCGAGGCGGCGTCGTCGCGGTAGCGACGACGGACGCCGAGACGAGCACGTGACACCACGGCCACCCTGTCTATCTTAGGGTCACGCGAGTCGAGGCGGACTCGTCGCGGTAGCAGACGACGGACGCCGAGACGAGCCGGTACACCACGGCCACCCTGTTATCTTGGGTCACGCGAGTCGAGGCGGACTCGTCGCGGTAGCGACGACGGCGCCGAGACGAGCACTGACACCACGCCACCCTGTCTATCTTAGGGTAACGCGAGTCGAGGCGGACGTCGTCGCGGTAGCAACGACGGACGCCGAGAACGAGCACGTGACCCAACTGCCACCCTGTCTATCTTAGGGTCACTCTAGTCGAGGCGGACAGTCGTCCGCGGTAGCGACGAACTGCCGAGACGAGCACGTGACACCACGGCCACCCTGTCTATCTTGGTCACGCGAGTCGAGGCGGACGTCTCGGCGGTAGCGACGACGGACGCCGAGCAGCACAGACACCACGGCCACCCTTCTATCTTAAGGGTCACGCGAGTCGAGGTGGACGTAGTCGCGGTAGCGACGACGGACGACGAGACAAGCACTGCACCACTGCCCACCCTGTCTATCTTAGGGTCACGAGTCGAGGCGGACGTCGTCGCGGTAGCGACGACGGACGCCGAGACGAGCACGTTGACACCCACTGCCACCCTGTCTATCTTAGGTCACGCGAGTCGAGCGGACGTCGTCGCGTAGCGACGGACTACCGAGATGCACAGTGACACCACAGCACCCTTTCCTACTTAGGGTCACGCGAGTCGAGGCGACGTCGGTCGCGGTAGCGACGCGGACCGAGACGAGCACGTGACACCATGGCACCCTGTCTATCTTAGGTCACGCAGTCGAGGCGGACAGTCGTCGCGGTAGCGACGACGGACGCCGAACGAGCACGTGACCCATCACGGCCCCCCTGTCTATCTTAGGGTCACGCAGTCGAGGCGGACGTCGTCGCCGGTACGACACTGACGACTGATGACGACACGTGACACCACGGCCACCCCTGTCTATCTTAGGGTCACGCGTGAGTCGAGGCGGACGTCGTTCGCGGTAGCGACGACGGACGCCGAGACGGCACGTGACACCACTGCCACCCTGTCTATCTTAGGTACGCGAGTCGAGCGGACTCGTGCGGTAACGACGACGGACGCCGACGAGCACGTGACACCACTGCCACCCTGTCTATCTTAGGCAAGCGAGTCGAGGCGGACATCGTCGCGGTAGCGACGACGGACGCCGAGACGACACGTGACACACTGCCACCCTGTCTATCTTAGGTCACGCAGTCACGACGTCGAGTGTAGCGAGACGGACGCCGAGACGAGCACGTGACACCACGCACCCTGTCTACTTAGGTCACGCGAGTCGAGGCGGACTCGTCGCGGTAGCGACGAATCGGACGCCGAGACGAGCCACAGCACACCACGGCCCCACCCGTCT